>JAKTYB010000034.1:0-118473 GCA_030561725.1 Grinbergsozyma bentonensis | reverse complement strand
GAGGAAACTATGGGGGGGGAGGGCGCGAGGGCCAGCAGCCACTCGGCAAAAATAGAGCGATCGCCCGGTGGGGAGCAGAATGGGGGGGAGCCGGGGAGTGGAAAGCCCAAAAAACCCCGGATCTCTCATAATGGGCCCCGGCGTGCGCCGGGGGGGTGTGGATCAAGGGTGTTTCCTCTCCGCCCCCCCCCCCCCCCCCCCCCGGAGCAGAGGCCTTGAGGGTTAGGGCACTCCCCATCTTCGCCAATTTCCTTTTCTGGGCGAAATCTCAGTTGTGCCCAAATTTTTTTTTTCCAGCCCATAGGACCCAACTGCATAATGGCCAAGAAGGACAAATCAGTTAGTGAGCAGCAGCCAGAACTTTCTGAAGCTGGAGCCAAGTCTCCCTCGGAGGCTCCTTCCTCTCCAGAAGCCAAACCTCAGAAAAGATCCCGTGCTCTAGATGACGGCGAGGAGGAACTTGAGGTAGATGTTAACCTTCCAGAGCCTCTGTCCAAGAAGCAGAAGCGTTTGCTCAAGAAGGGCAAGATTGATGAAAAGAAGCAAAAGCTGACTGCTGAAGGTGAAGTGGCGGAAGATGAGAACAAGGCCAAGCTCAAGCATGGCGACTTTGGTGTCTGGATCGGCAACATGTCTTTCACCACCGACGAGGAGACGCTCAAGCGATTCATCATAGTAAAGAGCAAAGGCTCCGAGAACCCCATTACTGCCGAAGACATCATTAGAGTGAACATGCCAAAGAAAGGTGGAAAGTACCGAGGCTTTGCATATGTGGATTTCACCGAAGAGCGCTTTGTCCAGACTTGCGTTGACCTGTCTGAGCAGTCGCTGGACGAGCGCAATTTGCTCATCAAGAGCTCCAAGTCATTTGCCGGTCGTCCAACCAAGGAGCAGAAGGCCGCAATTTCAAAGAATCCACCTCATAATGTGCTGTTTATCGGCAACTTGTCCTATGAGACGACCGAAGATCAGCTCATGATGCAGTTCCAGCATTGCGGAGATATCAAAAAAATCAGGATGGCAACGTTTGAGGACTCAGGGAAGTGTAAGGGCTTTGCCTTTATTGATTTTAAGGAGATTGATGGTGCAACTGCAGCTCTTAAGGACCGCACCTGTTATAAACTGCTTGGCCGCAACCTCGAGCTTCAATACGGCGAAGACCGCTCCAAGAAGAAGTACGGCGTCAAGAGAGGCCAAGAGAAAATCAGAGAGTACACAGAGTCGCCTAGTCAAGAGCAGGCTGCTCCCGAGGTGTACGAAGAACCTGCTCCGGCCCCAGAACCCCGCGAACGCAAACCAAAGCGTGACTTTGTCAGCAAACCGGTGAATAAACGCCCGAATCCTGGACTCGCCCTAGCAACGGCGCAGAGAGCATCGGTGGCAATTGCAACCGCCAAGGGTAAGAAGATTACCTTTGATTGATTTATTTAATCCTCCATGCAAACATGGCAATAAATATAATTTTACATGACTGCCTACAAAGCAGAACCAGCCAACTTTTTGATGTTGGCATCACCAACATCAGTAGAGTCATCGTCCTCTTCCAAGACTTCCTCGTTGTCATCAGAAACGCCCTCCTCTATCCTGCCATCTTTCTTGTTGCCAAACAAGTTGCGCACAAACTTGGAAGATGAAGATCTCTTGACAAACATATTCTTCTTCTTCAAAGCTGCATCGTTACGATCCTCAGGCTTACCGAAAAGCATGGGAATAGACTTTTGCGAACCCGGAACAGGTTGGAGTGGTGGCGATGAGTTTCCGATATCGCTGCGCTTGTCTGGAGATGTCGGAAGCCCTGGCGACTTTTTCTCGCCAAAAAAACCAGAAATTCCTTTGGGGAACCTGGAAGATCCAGCAGAGGCACTACGAGTGCTAGTGCCCTGCTCGAGCGAAGCCGCAATTCCACTAGATCCAGTGGAATCGGTAACTGAAATGGAAGGAGCATTCATTGGCCAGCCGGCATCAAGAGAATTCTCGTCGAAGAAGGACCGCGGAGGAGATTGGCCCCACATTCTATTGTCGTCCACAACATCAGCAAAGTGGCTGCTGGCAATTGGGCTCTGACTGAGACCAGACTGACCAATTGCACCAGGAGGTCGAACGTTGACAGGAGAAGTGGGTGAATTCCATGGATTTAAAACTGACATGCTGTTATTGGAAGCAATAGATCCACGTCTCTGTGAGCCGATAGGTCCGATATCACTGAGATGAGTCTCAGCAGTCAGCAGCGATGCATGGTCACCAAGATCATCCTGCTGCTTGTGCGGGAAAAATATACTTGAACTGCTTCCGTTAGCACTGGGAGCTTGCAACAACGGACCAGAAATCTGGGGCATCTGCTGCTCCTTCTTTCCAAAGGAAAACATTCCCGCAAGTTTCTTGGATGACTTGCCAAACTCCACACCAGCACCAAGAACAGATGTTGTGAGTGGGCTAGGTTTGTGAGTAATGCTTTGATTGTGAGCCATGCTTTGATTGTGAGCCATGCTTTGAGTGATTGGACTGTTTGAAGCATGGGCAAACGAGCTGTGCAAAGGGTTGCCACCAATGGAAGCCGTGATGGATGAGGCTGACCCGGAGGGTGAGTGTTGCTGGGCAGATTCGAAGAGAGATCGAGTAGACGCTGCTGAACTGTGAATAGGATGCATGGAAATCTCGGACTGATGGGGAGAGAGATCTGGTGGTGTGGGATGATTAGGTTGCTGTTCGCGTTGTTGCGAGCTGGTTTTATCATAAACATCAAAGTTGTCGAGAAGAGATGCAAATGATTCTGTAAGGTCTTCGGCACCACCAAATAGATTTTTGGGAAGCAAATCATTGAGAGAGGGACTAGTTGGCTCATCGAAATCCATGGGCAGATCAGCTGCCCCAGAAGTGTCTAGTCTGGGCAGTTTGCTCAGATTGTTACGCTTGGCAGAAACAGCAGCGTTGACAGAACCCAACACGGAGGATTGCGCAGTGCTGCGATTCTGATAATTTTGAAGCATTTCAGTGTAGGCCTTGCCAGCCTCTTCAAAGCTTTTGTAAACCTTGACATAGCGGTTACCAAGATCTGTTTGAATTTTGATCCACTCTTCTTCAAGAATAGCGTTTGTTTCGCATTCACGCGCAACCGAGTGACTCAGAGATGCAGCGGCTCCAGGGTGTTGTGCAAGAGCTGACTCTGCAACATTGATCCTGAGCAAACCTGGCTGGGCTTGAGCGAGCTCTTGCAGATGCTTTGCAGCAGCCGCCGTAGCTGCGCTGGACTCACGCAACACTTTGAGCTCACCGCGCAGCCCTTCAACAGTCCCCTTGAGCTCAGCGAGACCAGCTTGGAATCGCTCTGAGGTCTTCTTGAGCTCCTCAATCTTGCTTTCAGCCTCGAGCTCAATGTTCTTGGAGTGCTGCTCCACAGTCTCAATTGTTTTGCCAGCATCAGCACGACCCTGCTCCCAGCGTGCCATGCGCTCAAGACGCTTTTCATACTGGTCTTGCAAATCTCTCAGGGTCTTGTCGACTTTCGACTTTTGAATTTCAAGCGCACGACGCTGGTCCTCAAGAGTCTTCGTTTCTGAGCGAATCTGGGCACGATGGTTATCTTCAGCTCTCTTTTTCTCGCGGAGTTCCTCGAGCTGCTCGATGAGAGTAGATTCTGCTGCGGTGAACTCGATTTCAGCGTCAGAGGCTTCGCGAAGAATGCTGTTTATCTCGTCCTGAACGTACTCGACCTCGGTTGTTAGAGACTCAATCGTGTAAGCTGACTTATTTTGTGACTTCTTCATGTTGGCTCGGTTCAGAGAGTCGGCTCGGATCCTACTGCTTGCCGCTGCCGAGGAGGAGGACCGAGATCTGGAGCTTCGTGAGCGGATGTTTGACGTCACATCAAACGGAACCATATCTTCCGAGTTTCTGCGAGTGTGTACACGCAATGTAGACGCATTTGAGCGGTAGTTGGCTGGGTTGACTGCCAAGACTTGCAAAGTGTATGATTTGTCAGGTTCGAGGTCTTTGAGGGTCAGCGACGAGTCAGAGCGGTCGGTTTCACCCGCCTTTTTGCCATCGACCTCCAGAACGTACTTCATGACAGAAGATGCCTTTTCCGGGGGCGTCCAATGTAGCGAGACCGAGGACGCTGTCACGGAATCAATCGAGACCGACGGGGCGTCGGGAATCTCAATGCCTAGGATGTGAACAAGAGTAGAGGGGGGGACCTTCAGAAGGCGCCTGACCCTGTGGAGTAGCCACAGCACGGATGTAATGACAATAACCGGCGTGAGCATTGAGGATGGAGAGAAGATTTGCTCGGAGGATTTGAAGGCTGAGATTTAGGGCTGGAGTTAGTGGGAGTTAGTGGGTGGGGGAAGAAGGGTAGGGCGGGGGAAAGAGAGGAAAGAAAAAGCATGAGAGGCATCAAGATTGCACTAATTTAATTGACAGGAAATTTAGTGAGGGCTGGTCTCAAAATTCGTGCGGGAATCTCCATTGTTTTCTCCTTCGCTCTTTTCCCTCACTAATAGAGCTGGCGTCTGCCAGCATCCCCCCCCCCAATCGAAGTCTTACTATACCCCTCGCATGGCCGCCAATACACTAAATAAATACTAAGACCACAGCTTCTCTAAAGCCCGGTGCAGCTTGTCCATCTTCGCAAAATTCATCTCAAACATGTCCCTGGAGATCATCAACAAGTGCTCCACATATTCGAGTGTCACAAACGCCCTCAGCTCCTCGGCCCCTGGAGTCCCCAGGGCACAGCCCAGAGGCACATCGAGTCGCATGGAGGTGCGTATGGCGACTATAAAGTTGGAGCCAATGCCACTCTCACGGAACCCACAGTCCATGGCTGCTGTGTAGAGCGCCTTGGCAGACTCAAAATTGCGACACTTGACGTGGGCAATCATCGGCTCGAATTTAAAGAGAATGCTGCGACGCTCGTGCCCCAGCGCCTCACCGTCGCCCAGTGGGGGCGGGGCTCCAGCGGCAAGCTGAGACCACCACTCAGTCGAAATTTCTGCTGGATCGTGGGCGACTAGTAGCCACGAGCCACCGTGGCCCTTGCCTCCGACGGTTCCATGCTTCGGGCCTTCGACAAAAACGGAAACTCGTCCGGAGCAGGTCGATGTCGTCACATAGTCTGGGTGGGCGTTGATGGTGGTTACTAGCGGCACAATCGGAGCATCCAGCGTGCCCTTTGGCGAGGCATCTGGGTTATCAGCACTAGTTTGCTCGATTTTCCCCAATAGATCCCGCTTTTTCTGGTCAAATGCCTTATCCTTCTGCCCTGCCATGCTTTGCGTCCGGCCAGTCAAAAGTTCCCAAAAAATTATTGGCGGGCCTTGAAATTTCACACTATTACTTGCAACTTATTAACCTGACACACCAACAATGCTGAGAGCAAAGCCGATGGCCAGTCGTTTGCTGGCGGCAGCAGCACCTGCCACCAGAAGATACCTCTTTTCGCACACCTTCCACCGGTGCAAGGAAAACCCGTCCGTGAAGTATCTCTACAAGCTGGAGCAGCGTGCTGAAAAGGAGGGCTTGTCATCGGTTGACGAACTCAAAGCCAAATACAAGCAAGAAATAGACAAGACAGCAAAGGAATTTGCCAAGGTGCAGGAGTCTGTTGGGCTAGGTAGTCCTGAGGCTCCAGCACTCGACCCAGAAGCCCGTGCGCCCTACCAAGCACCTCCCGATCCGACGTCCACTATTAAGGATCTCGCCTACTACATTGACGAGGAGAAGCTCAATCTGCACGATGCAAAAGAGGCTAGTCTTATTTGGAAGGCCAGGTTTGCTGACAAGGACAACACGCTGGTTGGATCTGTCGATGGCGAGACCTTCGCCAATATCTACGCCAATGCAAGAATCAACCCCACGTTTGTGTTGCCTTTGCCACACGAAGGTGAAGGAGCCGAGCTTCATTTTGTGCAGTGGAACTTTGTTGCTCCTTTTACGGTGCATTGCATCATCACATCGCTGGGCGAGTACAAGCTGCACCAGGAGTACGCTCGTCCGCACACGACGCTGGCTTTCCACACCAACTTTTTGGCCGACAAGGGCGTCACGCTTATGAATGGTAGTATTGAAAAGGATAGTAACATCACGCTGTCGCAGGCTCAGCTGCTGACGTTGTTGATGCAAAAATTCTACTCAGCGGCTACTGGCTCAGTCAAGCACACGCTGCTGCGCCAATTCAACACGGGTGACGCTGCATTTTCCGTGGAGAAACTGATGGAGGAAGCAGAGAAGCTCGAGTAGCATGTACATATAGAAAACAATAGAGAACTCTATCAACCACACAGGGACCGGCGCTTGCCACTTTGAAGCATATTGAATTATCCGCATATAACACAATGCAATTATGCCCCAAAAAGGCAGTCAACTGACAGTCTCAGTCATCACAGCTAACGCAATGCCGGAAGACAGCAGTTCTGCAGTTGCGTTTCTTGGTCCTTTGGGCACATATACACATGAAGTATGTGAGATGGATTGCAATTAAGAGAGTTTAGATCATGATGAAGATCTTTTTGCTAAAACTATAACTAACTCAGGCTACATTGCGGTATTTTGGTAGCGGCAGACGAGAGCTTGCGCCTCAAAAAACTATTGCCGATTGCTTTGAATGCCTCATCGATGGAAGGTACAGCTATGCAGTCATTCCCTTTGAGAACTCCTCCAACGGATCTGTCATCCAGACGCTCGATCTGTTCCGCGACAAGGTGTGCAACTTGGGCACAGATGTCCAGGTAGTCGGCCATGTGTTTGTTTCAATCGCTCACTGCGTCCTCACAACGGGGCCTGCCGATCTGAGTCAGGTCGAGCGAGTGTATTCGCATCCACAGGTCTGGGGCCAGGTGGAGAACTGGTATCGCAAACATCTCAAGCACGTCGAGGCAATTGACACTTCATCCACATCGCGAGCAGTTGAGTTGACAAAGAATGACCCGAAGGCAGCTGCTATTGCATCCAGATATGCTGGTATCCACCACAATGTGCCAGTTGTTGTGGACAATGTGGCAGACATGCAGGACAATACGACGAGATTTTTGGTCCTCACTACCCGTCCTCGTGGCGAAATTGCGTTCGAGAAAGTCCACGCCTTTTTATCCTTTTCGGTGCGCAACCGCGAGCCAGGTGCTCTGAGCAGTGCTATTTCCGTGTTTGGCCAGAGGTCGCTCAATCTGGTGCAAATTGCATCCAGGCCGTCCAAGAAGGAGCAGTGGGATTATATCTTTTTCGTTGAAGTGGAAGGACCTGAGCCTGAGCTAGTAGCTGCGTTGGATGAGGTACGCTCAAAGACAACTGACCTGTGTCTTCTCGGTATCTTCCCCACTGCATGATGTAAATAGTAAGCCAATATTATGATAGTTGACGGCCAGCGGTGTCTGGCCATGCCCGCGCTCGGCTTCAGGATTCCATCCAAGCGTCAAGACCCTCAAGTGGACCGTCAAGATTAAAGACTTGTGGTAGAGGTGGGAACGCGCCACTGGCTTTGAGCACAATGGCTCGACTTTTGTAGTATACATGTGCCTTCATGAAGCCGCAATTAATGAGGGAGACGCAAAAGTTCTCGATCAGCCTGTCCATATCTTCCTGTCCATCTCGTCCCGCCGAGAGATCGACACCCGCAACCTCACAGGCAGCTGCCAGCTGGTCATAGTCCAGCTTTTTGGGTGTTCCTAGAATATGGAAGACCTTCTTGAAAAGATTGCGTAACATGGGTACAAGAGACTTGTTTTTGAGCACCAAGTAGACGCCCCGACTCACAAACAGGTTCTGTCGCTGCTCAAGTGCCCGTAAAAACGCACCTACGTTACCTTGGCGAAAGTACAAAATGAGCTCGCCAAACTCCTTGTCTAGATTGTAGGTGAAGATGACTTGTTGGGATGGAATGCGCCCAAGCATGAGCGAGACGACAAGAAGATATCTAAGAATATTGCGCTTATTTTTAGAGGAAGCAAGGCAAGAGCTAAAAGCCCAGAAAAGGTGCTTATAGGCCAGTACAAGCTTGTTTTCTCGTAAATAGAAGCGACCCAAGTAGTAGCGGTACTCGACTCGCTGCGAACGGGGATACGTATTCCACTTAATTTTGGCCGTATGAATATTGGAGAACACATTGGCACAGGACGCCACCTGACCAATCAAAAAGTAGAGACGGCAAAGTGTAGAAGCAACGTAGAGCAATGCAGGTTTCTTTGAATGAATTTTAGATGTCTCACTGATGCGCTCGCCGCGAATAGAGTGAAAGATTTTGAATAACACAGACGCCAAATGAGGCGCATATTCAGCACATTCTTCATAGCTGCGATATAAGGGAAGACAAATATCGACCACGATCTTGCAATTGGCCACTACAGTGGACTCCAAAATCGCCCCTCGGCTGTTGGAAAAGGCCGTTTGCAGATCAATGAGATACTCGGCAAACAGTGCATAGGAATAGAGCATGTCTCCAGGCACCACAGAGGCGCATAGATTCAGATATGATTTAATGAGCTGACCAAATGAGTTCCAATCACCGTCAAAAAAATTGCAATTGTCCACCATTTCGTCGATATCAACTTTGTTATCGTGAATACAGTTTTGAAGGGCAGCCATTTGCTGCCGACCGGAGCCTAGAACATCGATATTAAGGATCTTGACAAGAGTAGCATTCACAGAATGCTGATCTGACTCCATAGGGCCCAGTGCACTGCGCACATTATCTAGAAGTTGGCGCACTTCCATGGGACAGGAAGTCAAGATGGCAAGGTCCGTAGGCAGGGAGCTTAGTGAGGGGAGTTAGTGGGTTTTGGTGGAATTTGGTGAGATTTAGTGGTTGAGGTGGGGACTCGTGAGTTTTTTAGTGGGAATAGTTCAGTGAGACATTGATGAAGCACTGCTGACTTTGGACAGAGCAAGGATTATGGAGAAAGAGGGAACAGGGAGTGAGAGAAAATTATAAAATGATGACGAGGGTAATGAAATAACTGGGGAATCTATCTCTACTGTGACATGTGGTCAAAAAGCTATTCTGTGCTGTCCTACAACGGTGGAGTCTATCCAGTCACCTAGTCCTTTAATTAGACATGAGGTCGTATCTATTTATTGTCATATCAGTCCAGCTGGATCATAGTTTTGAGGATTTTTTGGCGGCGGCAGCGTCGTGATTTAGGGATTTAATCTCGGGTTCAAGATCCAATGCAGTGTCAGCCGGTCGTGCCAGCTCATTGCCCACCTTGTCAACCAGAGCATCAATATTGTATTTGGTGTTGGCATCCAGCGTGCTTGCAGACTGGTCATGATTGTCATTGACCACAGGTGCCAGCTTCTTGCCAGACTGAACAGGGGCCTTAGAGGAAGGTTTAATCGAGTCGGCCTTGATCCCGGCTTCCGCATTCTTGGCGACAAGCTTGTCTGTAGCTGCCAAGGCGGCTTTGTCACCCTTGACAGCCTCTTCACCAGCCTTGACTGCCAGCGAGCCTTTGTCCGCAATGCCATCTGCGGCGGCTTCGGATACTGCATCGGCAATTTCCTTCGCATCGCTCTTAGCAAGCGCGTCGGCTTCGGCCTTTGCTTCAGCCACGACAACTTGGTTCACGACCGCATCAGTACCTGTTGGCTCCTTTTCAGCACTTTCGTCTTTGCCACCCTGTACTGGCGCCAGCTTCTTTTCCTCCTCTGCTTTCTGTTCTGCCTCGTGTTTGAGGTCGTCCTCGCTCGGCTCGTACATATGCCAAACGGTGTAGTGAACCAAGCCCTGTACAGAGAAGCCCATTTTACGGCACATTTTACCGAAGGCTTCTGTCTCTGCATGGTTCCAAAGTGCAAAGCCAGGGAAGTTCGCTCCAGCACGGAACACCTTTGCGCGCGCCAGAATCGACACACCGCCAATGCCATCCAAATCGATGCGGTCCTCGGTATTTCCATTGGCACTGCGGAAGTAAGCAAGATGCGGGCGCCAGGTGGGGTACTCGGCATAGCCCTCGACAATGACATCGTCTTCATCGAGTGTTTTTGCAAGGTTGAGAGCGGCTTCACTCTCTTGCCAAGAATTAAGATCGTAGGGCTGCTCGCCGCCCAGCCACTCGGGTAGTGGGCGCCAAACATTGGGTACAATGACATCGACGCCGTGATGCATGAGGTCCTCGATGACAGTGGCGGGAGCTGTTTCAATGTCAGCGTCTCGCCAATACACCCAAGAGTGCTGTGGTTTGAGAGCGGCGGATAGCAGCCAGTTGCGGGCCTTGCCCATGAGCTTTCGCCGCACGCCCTGAACAGCAACACCGTGTCTATCCGAGAAGCCCTGACCAATGATCTGGCCAAAATCCTTCTCAAAAATGGTGATTTGGTTGAAGGGCTTCTCAGATAGCGACGAGAGTTCCACATGCTTGCGCAGCTCCACCAGTGTATCATCATCTGAGTCCGAGACGAGGAAGGCAATATCAATGAGTTCATGTGGGTACGTCAAGTTGCCGAGGTGGCTCCACATCATGTCAAGCACAGGCTCTGCATTTCGCAGGGGAATGCACATGAGAACCTGGTCGCCTGTTTCCCAGCCATTTGAGTTGCCGCGCTTGGTCTCAAAATCATGGTACTCGATGCCAAGCTCAGCGTCTGTGGCGTTCCCTAGCGGGCTCGTAGAGCCAAAATTTCTGTAGAGAACTAGCAAGGCTAGCACACAGACCGTGTACTTTACATAATCGACGATCCGCTGGTTCTTCTGCACCTTTGACACGGGTTTAAAGTCTGGTTTGAAGTCTTCCTTTGTTTCGTACCTGGGTTAGCGGCTGGGAAAGCATTAGAGGCGAACCTGACCATACAGGCCACTGCAATATGTGTGTGAGACACTAACGAATACTACTTACTGTGGAAGAGCGGTCTTCCGGCCCCAGATTCCCCTCATGGACATTGTGACAGCTGGCGATCTGGTACTGGAGACTTAGCTGGGATATTTATGTCCGTCTGGATTGGGACTGGCGCCTCGGGGTACGTCAGGGAGGAAGGAGGGAGGCAGAGAGGGAGGAAGGGAGGGAGGGAGAGTAAATTGACAGGGCAGATGCGTGAGATGCCTCTAGATGAGGGAGTTGCGATAGCGGTTTGTCGCTCGTGGACTATTGATTACCAAGTCGCATTGGAGTGCTTGGCTGCGGACGCGGTTGGTGGGGCTGTTCCGCGGGAAGCAGGACAACGGACCGGACAGAAGCCGTCAAGTTCTGGCCCAAATTCAGGAGCAACCCACAAAATAACCAGTATGCAGAGTTGGAATCCAGATCTGGTTCACTTCTACCTCTCCATATCACGCCAGCCCTTCCAAGCCTCCCCCCCTCCCCACTCTTTCTCTTCACCTGTGCTCCTAGCTCATCACGTCACAGCCGCACAAGGCAGGCAACCTGCCAGGGTCCTACCCCAGTCTCTCTATATTCACCTCTTCTCTGTCAACACCCATCGGCCAACGACACCGCACATTCCTACAGCACGTTTCCTCATGATTGTACCGACAGCGGTGTATTTGCCTCCGAGCACTCCGTTCCCGGTAGAAATCACGAGTGTTCTCACGCCTGTCGGCGAAAAGGTCGACAAACAAAGTCCCCTGGTAAAGTTTAAATACTGGTCGGAAATCGAGGAAGGAGAGGAAAAGGTCACAAAGGAATTCCATTCCACCTTTGAATCACCCATCCAGGGAGAAGTTGCCCAGGTTTTTGTCAATGCAGGGAACACCATCGCAGATGCGCAGAGCAAGGTGCTTTCTATCGAGGAGCCGTGCGACCATGCCGTCCAGTTTGGCGGCCTCTGTGCCATTTGCGGCACAGTGCTGGACGAAAAGGACTACAATGATTTTGACAACAAGGATCGTGCCCCAATTGCCATGTCCCACGAGTCTACGGGTCTCAAGGTCTCCTACAACGAGGCTGAGCGGATTGAAAAGAGCTCGGAGGAGCGTCTGCTAGACCAGCAAAAACTGATTCTCGTGGTGGATCTTGACCAGACTGTGATCCAGGCGGCAGTAGATCCCACCATTGGCGAGTGGATGAATGACGAAGCCAATCCCAATCACGAGGCGCTAAAACAGGTGCGTACCTTTGAGCTCGAAGAGGAGTATTTTGTGCCTCCCTCCAGCCTTGTCCCCGGCCCCAATGATGCTGCTCCCCGGCGACAAACAGTCATGTGCAAGTACTTTCTCAAGCTACGGCCGGGGCTCGAGGAATTTCTCGCCAAAATGAACGACCTCTATGAAATGCATATTTATACTATGGCCACGCGTGCCTACGCCAAAGCCGTATCCAAGGTCATTGACCCTACGGGCAAGTATTTTGGAGACCGCATCCTTTCTCGCGACGAAAACATGTCGCTCAAAAAGTCGCTGAAGCGCTTGTTCCCGGTCTCCACCTCTATGGTTGCCATCATTGACGATAGAGGCGATGTTTGGGACTGGTCAGACAACCTGATCCGCGTAGTACCTTACAACTTTTTTGTTGGAATTGGTGACATCAACTCCACGTTCCTACCTGAACGCACAGGCATGCTCGAAAAGTCGTCCCCAGTTGCCACAATCGAACGCACGGAAAGTATGGACGCCGCGATAGAAACGAGTAATGAGTCTCAGAATGACACCAGAGTGAAAGAAGAGCCTCTGGAGGAGGCATTAGAGTCCAAACCAGATGCTGAGGTAGGGAGGCGGGAATCTGAGGTAAATAAAGATGCAGATCCGGCAGATCCGGCAGAGGACAGCACACTTGTCGACGAGAAGAAGAATGACTCAGACGACAAAGCAGTTGCCTTGTCCTCCACCGAGCAAACTCTCACCTCTCACACAGCTACAATAGAGCAGCAACAAGCAGATCGCCCTCTTGCGAAACTGCAAGATTCGCTAGCATCCAAATCGGGCCAAAATGTTAACCTTTTGCATGACGACGACACGGAGCTAACCTCTCTCACAGCAATTTTGGAGAAAATGCATAAAGAGTTTTTCAAGAAATTTGACTTGTACACCCACGAGAAAGCAAAGAGAGGTCATGAGCATCACAACCTACACGACATTAATGGAGAAGCGGTGTTCCATCCGCACAAGAATAACCCGCCATCTCTCACACACATTATTCCCAAGTTCAAGCACAAAGTATTTGGTGATTGCGTATTTCTATTTTCAGGTGTTCTCCCTCTTGGCGTGAATCTCGACCGCGCCGATATTGTGTTATGGGTCAAAAGCTTTGGCGCCCTAGTAGTCGCCGATTATGTCGACACTGTCACTCATGTCATTGCTGTCAAAAACTCCACGAAGAAAGTTCGCATGGCATCCAGAAACCCGAACATCAAGATTGTTAACAAGGACTGGCTATTTGCTTGTATGGCTGTTTGGGAAAAAGTGGATGAGAAGCCATTCATGTTGGAATTACTGAGTGAAGAAAAGTTGAACGAGATTGAGCTACAAGAGGAGCAAGAAGTTCTCAAAAATAGTACCTTGGGGGATTCTTTGAACAACGCTAATTGGGGCGACATTGATCGTGAAATCTGGGAGGTGATGAATGATGATGACGACGACGATGACGACGACGATGATGATGATGCTGATGATGACAATGAAGATGACGAAGATAACGAGAATGAGGATATCAACGACGATGATGAAGGCAAAAAGGAAAGTGAGGATGCAGCTGCTCCGGAGAATGGCGTACCTTCTACCGCAAAGCACCCTCGCCCTGATGACAACGAACCTGGCCCTGTCAAGAAGCTCAAGTTGCAAGAGGCGGAGAATGTGGACGACGACTCCGACGACTTTGATGCCTTAGCCAAAGAGCTGGAAGATGATCTGATGTGAAAACAGAGTTTCTTATTTGTGTACACTAGTATTTATATGCCCAATGTTAGTTTTCATTTCCACTTTCGCTGTCAATCTTTATCAGATCCAAATCACGTGTACCCCAGAACAGGAGACCCCACACCCATCTTCATCACATCATGTCAGCGTCCGCAAAGCTGAGCAGCAAGACGGTGGAGTTGGCCAAAAAATGGCTTGAAATTGATACTGTAAGTAGAGATTCAGTCTCGCCAAGCAACTTGCCCAACTAACTAGTAGAATTTCGATACCAGAGCGGAGGTCCAAAAGCTGGTGGACGATGGAGATGAGGCCAAGCTGACGCAAATTCTGGGCCAGAATATCCAGTTTGGAACCGCAGGGCTGAGGGCCGAGATGGCCGCTGGATTTGCCAGAATCAACGACGTTACAGTCATGACGGCTTCCCAGGGCCTCGCTTCCTATGTCTTGGACAAGGTTCCTGATGCCACTAATCGCGGCATTGTGATTGGATATGATCACAGACACCACTCATCCTCATTTGCACGTGTAACTGCCGATGCTTTCACAAAAGCTGGTTTCAAGGTGTTCTTCTTGGGCGTTGTGCACACCCCAATGGTTCCCTATGGTGTCGAGCAACTAAAGGCGGGATGCGGTGTAATGATCACGGCATCGCATAACCCAAAGCACGACAATGGATACAAGGTTTATTGGGAAAATGGCTGTCAGATTATTCCACCCCATGATGCCGGGATCGCGGAGCAGATTCGTCATAATGAAAAGCGGTGGACCAGTCTGTCACACGACTATCTGATCGAGTATCCTGTGGACAAGCTGCATGAGTCTTATTTCCGTGACCTTCTTGCTCTAAAATCGAAAAGCCCCGAGCCCACAGATGGCATTGAGTTTGTCTATACGCCTATGCATGGTGTTGGTTTGCCTGCGATGAAGCGTGTAGCTGACATGCTCAAAGTGAAAATGAAGGTAGTCGAAGCGCAGGCAGTTCCCGACCCCGAATTTTCTACCGTGTCATTCCCCAATCCCGAAGAAAAGGGTGCGCTAGATCTTGCCGTGAACCTGGCCAAATCCTCTGGTGTGCATTACGTACTCGCGAACGACCCAGACGCCGACCGCTTTTCGGTTGCTGCCTTAAATGGCAAAGGAGACTTTCAACAGCTTACAGGTAACCAAGTTGGCACTTTAATTGCCCACTACCTCTTGCAAAACAGTGAAAAGTGGTTTCCTCAATCTGCGAAGGGCGGTGCACTCATCAACTCCACGGTCAGTTCGCAGATGATGGCTGCGCTGGCCAAATTGCATGGAGTCCATTACGAGGACACGCTGACAGGATTCAAGTGGCTTGGAAACAAGGCCCTTGATTTACAAAGCGAAGGATATTCAGTACCTTTTGCATATGAAGAAGCCTTGGGGTACATGCTGAGCGCCATTGTGCATGATAAGGACGGTGTATCTGCTGCCTTTGTCTTCATCATGATGCTGGCCGAGTATCGAGCAAAGAGTCAGTCAGTATTTGATGTTTTGGATGAAATCACGGAGGCAATTGGCCACTTTGCAGATCACAACTCTTACTACACTGCCTCTTCCCCTGCAGTGATTCAGGATGCCTTTGCTCAGATCCGGTCCAAGGGAGTTCCGACAACAATAGGGAAGTTCAAGGTCACATATTGGCGAGATCTCACTGAGGGCTATGATTCCTCCACTGCGGATCATCAGCCTCGCTTGCCCGTGTCAAAGGATAGCCAAATGCTTACAGTAGACCTAGAGAACCAAGCTGGTAGCAAAGTCAGATTCACAGCTCGTGGTAGTGGAACAGAGCCAAAGCTCAAAGTGTACATTGAAGCTCAAGGAGCCAGCCAGGAGATTGCACAGCGTACAGCAGACGAGGTCTGGGATTTGCTAGGTAGCGAATGGTTTTCGCATGTTAAGTAGTACATTTTATACACTATAAATAGAATGGCTCAATGCCTTGGAGCAACAGCTGCCAAAGCTGCTTGGTAGTATTCAGATTCCAACTCTCTAGCGTTTTTATGACCAAACGGAATCTGAAACACGGATGCAAAATGGACAGTGTCACTTTTTGAGGCGGCGTCAGAGGTGGCGAGCCTTTTGGAGTTGCGCTCTTTATCCAACAGTTCTTGCTGTCTTCTCTTGACGTATGCCAGGACGTCAAGACTTTGGGCGGCTTGAGATGTGGGTGGAGGCGGAGGTTGTGGGACAGCAGGGCTTGGCGATGCCGTGGCTGACAAGTTGGATGAGGGACGAGGACTGTTTTTGAGGCCCAACCCTTTGATAGAAAACTTGAGCATAACCTTGCTTTTTGGTGCAGGAGTGGCCGGAAGTGGTTTTGTGGTGACGTCTTGTTGAGGCTCTAGAGAAGGTAGGGCTGCGGGTGAGTCGGTCGAAGGTGCTGGGGTCGTTTCTGGGAGGGAGTCAACGTCCATATTTTCCGAGTCAACAACCCCATTCAAGGATTGCTCTGCTGCAGGTGGAGCCACAGATGGGGTTGCAGAAACCTCGCCGTCAAGATCACTGGCTGACGCGACAGCTGCGTTGATTGGTGGAACAAAGGCGGAAACTGAAACTGGAGTCTCAGACGCAGGAGCAGAGGGTTCTGTCTCTTCTGGCAGATCTCCAAACAGGTTATCATCGTCTTCCTCTTCGTCATCTTCATTTTGTGGCATGAAGGAGGCAAAATCAAGCCCTTGCGCGACGGGTTCGGGTCGAACTTCTGTTGTTTCCTCCTCAATTTCATCCACCTGGCCTGTCAACCGACGTAGAGCCGACTCAGCAAAACGACCCTCAATAACCAAACGCTCACGAAGTTGTCGGGGGTCCTTGACACGATTCGCGTACTGCGGCGTCGACATGAAGGTATGGTCTGGCGGCAGCTCTGGCATCCAAGACGGGATGTAACTGTCGCGCTTTTTGTGAGAGGTAACAAGCTGTTTTATTTGCTGACTCTGGGCATCTGAAAACAAGGCCACAGTGTCATTGTCCTCCTCCGCCAACACCGCCGAGAATGTCGGTGTATTTAGCCGTTGCTGCTCGCGCTCCAGGTCTGTGAGCCGCATACTATGCAACTGGAGATATACTCCAACATCAGCAACTGCAGGTCTTCGCCTCCGCTGAACCGCAGCAATCTGGCACAGCTGAGACACCGAGTTTTGCATGTGCTGCTGGGCCATGAGGATGATGAAATCTAGCGCCTCCTTTGTCACGTCAATCTGGTGGGATTTAAGAATGCATGACACAGATTTCAGGAAGAGAGCATCCGTATGTGTATTCTCGCTGGGCTTCACGGACGCCACTGGGCTGTCTGCTGTTTCCAGCTTGCTCATGGTTGTTGGTTTGAGAGATGGTTTGGTGCAGAGTCCCAAGAGGTGAAATTGCGGCGTAGCGACGCCACGCAGAGGTTGGCGATGAGAGGGGAGTGGGGGTGGTGCAGTTGCAAATGACTACAGTTTAGCAAGTATGAAGTACTGAAACGTAACATCTTGGAGAAGGCAGACCGAAGTGACTTACAGCTTGCTGCTAGCCGGCTGACTGCATTCGGCTAACTGCCGCCTGAGCTAATGGCCGCCGGAGCTAATGGCCTGTTACACCTCATTCCAATCCATACATCACCCGCCCTATTGATAGCGAATGTAGTCTTGAAAATCTGGCCGGAGCAGTCCATATATGGACGATTGGAATGCGAAAACGGCCGTCTCCCGCTGTCTCCGCGTGCTTGGCACTCCGGAACCCCGAATGGTATGGCGCGGCTGTGTTTCAGCCAGAGCTTATTTCAATGTAACGCTACTCGTCGGACACTGGGATCGCACCCAGATAGAAGCTGATTATTTAGACACAATTATCCTGTAGACTAGGCTTCAAATGAATTAATTTCATGTAGTACATGGTTTTTTCCTTTCCTGCATCATTTTCCCTCTTCGCTACCTCAAGTTACTCTCCATATTCTCCCCCTTACCAATGCTTCCGCAGCCTACCCCACAATTGCTCGTGCATGCCTCTGTTGCAACACTGGTAGCTCGGCATTCCTTTGTGTCTTGACCGAGTGTGCCAAGGGAATTACAAGAGAATCAGCAATTGCATATAAATAAAGAATGTTTGGTGGTTTTCTCAGTCAGAAAATAATGGGAATCCTATACGGTACCAACCTATCTACTCATGTCGACGTTCTGCCGGCTCCGGCCCAGATCAAGTGGCAATATGGAAGTGCTTTAGCTGTGGCAGATAACCTCCAAATCTCTGGTTCTGTGAATTCACTGCTGATTGAGGCAGTGGGCCGCACAATGGACGACATTGCACGAGCCCCGGCAGCGCTAATCACGGACACTGTGTATGTTAGCAGTAACTGTTCGGTTCCCGCAGACATCACCACAGTTCTCTTCAACATTGCAGACCTTGATTGCGACCTTCAGTTTGGCGTTGATGAGTCGTACAAGCTTGACATTGACAGTTCTGGCAGGTTGACTATTTGCGCAGAGACATCGTGGGGTGCGTTGCACGCGTTGACCACATTCCAGCAACTGGTGATTGAAAATTCTGACCGTCAGCTTTATGTGGAGCACCCGGTGTCTATCGATGATGAGCCTGAATACCCGCACCGTGGTCTGCACATTGACACTGCCCGCAACTTTTATACTGTCGAGTCCATCAAGCGTCAGATTGACGCCATGTCTCTAGCCAAAATGAATGTACTGCACTGGCATTTGACTGACACGCAGTCCTGGCCAGTGGAAATTGCCTCCTTTCCAGAAATGACCAAAGACGCTTATTCTCATCGGGAGACGTACACTGCAGATGATGTTCGCGACCTCGTTTCATATGCACGTTCTCGTGGCGTGCGTGTAGTACCCGAGATGGACATGCCTGGGCATTCAGCAGCCGGCTGGGGCCGAATCGATCCTGCTCTGGTTGTTGGGTACGATAAGCCATGGGATGAGGTGGCTGTTCAGCCACCGGGTGGCCAGCTGGAAATAACGAAGGACAAGACATATGAGACTGTAGCCACGGTCTACAAGGACTTGGCCTCGCTTTTTACTGATGACTTCTTTCATGTGGGATTCGATGAAGTGCAGACAAGCTGTTACAATACTTCAGCGGCAGTGCAGGAATGGTTGGCGGCCAACAGCTCTCGTACCTTCTCCGACTTGGCCCAGCTCTGGATTGACAAGACGTATGACATTTTCACCCAGAATGGGTCCAAGCAACTCATAATGTGGCAGGAAGCTGTCACGTCCACTCACTTTGCCCCACATACACTCCCGTCAGAAGTGACTCTGCAAGTCTGGGAAGGTGGTCCAGAAATTGTGGCTAACCTGACGAATTTGGGTCACGATGTCATTCTGTCTGAGTCTTCGTTTTTGTATTTGGACTGTGGCTATGGAGGCTGGGTTACTAATGATGATCGTTACAATGTGCAGGAGAATCCAGATGAGGACACCCCAACATTCAACTATGGTGGCAGTGGAGGCTCGTGGTGCGCGCCATACAAGACATATCAGCGCATTTACGATTATGACTTCACTGCGAACCTGACGGACTCGCAGAAGGACCACATTATCGGGGCTGCTGCGGCGCTTTGGAGCGAGCAGGCTGATTCTCAGAATGTAGACTCTGTTGTGTGGCCTCGAACTGCTGCTCTAGCAGAGCTTTTATGGAGCGGCAAACAGAACAAGGCAGAGTTTACCAACCGCATTCTCAATTTCCGAGAGAAGCTTGTGGATAGGGGTATTCGCGCGTCTCCACTTGTGCCGCAGTGGTGCAAGCGCAACCCGGGGCGCTGTGATTTATATCCAAACTTTTAGGAGAGACATGTGTATGAATGAGCTTGAGGTGTTCTATATATTGTAGAGTTGGTTGAACGTGTGAACTTTCATAGCTTCAAACGACTCAACGTGAAATTGTAGGTATTCAATAGGCAGGCCACCTAGATGCTAGCTTTGCAGCTGATCATTTCGCTTCGCTGCGCTACGCTCAGCTTAGCTCAGACAGTGTTGATATATACATGTACACTAGACCTGGCCATCGAGCAAGGCCTCAATGGCGCCCTGCACGTTGCCTCCGGAACGCCTGAGGGCCTGGACATTTCTGTCAAAGTCATAGAAGCCGAGCTCGTTGAGCTGGCGCAGCTGGCTCTCGTAGCGTTCTTCTGGAGGGCGGTTGTCGACTGGGGCCTGAGCGGCCGGAGCGCCGCCGCCCAGGGCGTTTAGTGCGTTCAAGTAGTTGAATCCAGCGCCTGAACCTGGCTGGCCGCCAAAGAGACCTGCGAACGGGTTGGCGTTAGGGGTGGCTGAAGAATCCGAGTTGGTATTAGTATTGCTGGAGTCTCCAGGAGTTCCCGGAGCTGGAAAGCCACCGGTGGCACCCGCACCGGCACCACCCGCAGCTGCTCCACCAAAGCCGGGCATCATGCCTGGGAGGCCGCCTCCCATCTGCTGCTGCATCCTAGCCACCTGTCTAAGCATGTCTGGGTTCGAGAGCATTTGGCGCATTGTGCCGTCCTGAAACATCTGGCGCATCATGGGAGCCATTTCGCGCATGGCTGGATTCGAGCTGATGATACGCTCCATGAGCTGTGGGTCCGAGAGAAGATGCTGCATCGACTGCTGGACCTCGGGATTGGACAGCATGTCGAGCATGTCATCGGTAGACGGGGGCGGGCCCATGCCGCCATCTGGGCCAAACATGGATGCAGAAGGAAGCTGTGCGAGTCCTGCGTAACGGGCCCCGGTCAGATCAGCCAGAATATTGCCCGAGCCGGTGCCGGCCGAGATGTTGCTTGGGACCTGAGGCTGCGACGAGGCCTGATTCGCAGAAGCCTGTGACGACGGGGCGGCGCCCTTTACAAGATGGATCGAGACTCCGTCCTTGATTTTGTAAGACTCTAGTGTGTCTGCATCTTTGAGCACGCGGCCCGAGTAAATGAGTCGCTGGCGGGCAACCTCAATGCCAGATTGCTCCGCAACCAGCGCCTTGAGCTCGGCTACGCTCTTTCCGGTGTCGGTTACAACCGTATACTTGGCATCGCCCGAAGATTTGATGGTCAGCGTCACAGTCTCGGTCATGGAAGAGGAGTATTGTGGCGTTGGAGCTGACTGATGGTGTGTGGAGGAGAGATTCGGGGAAGACGCAAATAAGGGAGATATGGTGGGAGATAGGGTGGGGCAGAGTTGGGGGCAAAGAGGAAGGGAACGGGGGAGGGGGGTGGGGGACGAGGAGATAAGGGGTTGAGAAGGAGAACCTTTCAAAGCAGCAAATGAAGCTCATCCCAAGGCTCTGCGCTCTGGCCCTGGCTTCTGCCAGCCCCCGCCATGCTCTTTATCGGCTGAAGAACATACTAGATGATTAGTGATATTGGCACAGCCGTGCACGGAGTTGCCTGGGACCGGGGGTGCCTGGACATTCGGGTTTTGAGAGCTTGCAAGATCTGAGGCAAGCCAGGTTGCTGATTGACTTTTGATGGTGAAGGCCATGTGCAAGATCCTGGCCCTGTTCCACGCTACTGCAAAACGTTCTGCCAGCTGGAGGGGCGTTCGTTCTCTGCGACCACCACGGGCTGCAGATGGCCCAACAACCTCAATGAGCAGCTCAACAGAGAGTCCCCCTTGGGCAGAGTGAAGCGACCCGGTAACGCCAATAGGACTGCCAAAATGGGGAAACCCAGCGGCCTTGGGGAATGGTAGAGGCAGCCGCCCAGCTGCACTTCACTGCTGATCGCGCGGGTACTGAGTGCACGGCTGTGCAGCACAGCCGCACACACGTGCGACAGGCCTCTCCCCTCCCCAAAAATTTCCGTCACTCCACTCCAATCCACCTCAGTAACCCAGACTTTCATGTCTTTCACAGCCAACTCAATCAAGCTGCTGGCTGGCAACTCACATCCCGAGCTGGCAGACCTGGTGGCCCGGCGCCTCGGCATTGAGCTGTCCAAGGTGGCTGTCTCGCAGTACGCCAATAGAGAGACGTCTGTGACAATTGGCGAGTCTGTGCGCGATGAAGACGTTTTCATCATCCAGACAGGCTGCGACCAGGTGAATGACTATTTGATGGAGTTGCTTATTATGATCCACGCCTGCAAGACGGCCTCTGCGCGCCGCATCACAGCCGTGATCCCGTCGTTCCCCTACGCCCGCCAGGACAAGAAGGACAAGTCGAGAGCGCCCATCACGGCCAAGCTCATGGCCAACATGCTCCAGACGGCGGGATGTGACCATGTGATCACCATGGACCTGCACGCCTCGCAGATCCAGGGCTTTTTCGATGTTCCTGTCGACAATCTGTACGCCGAGCCCTCCACCCTCAGGTACATCCAGGAGCACATTGACCACGAGAACGCCATCATTGTGTCTCCGGACGCCGGCGGAGCCAAGCGTGCGGCTGGGCTGGCCGACAAGCTTGATCTGCCCTTTGCTCTGATCCACAAGGAGCGCCAGAAGGCCAATGAGGTGTCGCGCATGGTGCTGGTCGGCGACGTCAAGGACCGCATCTGCATTCTGGTGGACGATATGGCCGACACCTGTGGCACGCTGTGCAAGGCTGCCGAGATTTTGACGCAGCACGGCGCCAAATCCGTCATTGCCATGGTGACGCACGGCATTTTTTCGGGCTCGGCCGTCGAGCGCATCAACAATTCTGTACTCGAGCGCGTTGTCTGCACCAACACAGTCCCGCACTACTCCATCCAGTCGCAGTGCTCCAAGCTGGACCACATTGATATTTCGCCCACGCTGGCGGAGGCGATTCGCCGCCTCCACAATGGCGAGAGTGTTTCTTATTTATTCACACACGTACCGCTGGGTTAGGCAGCCCCGGTAGTTAATATAGTAATCATACGGGATCAAGCTATCTACTCAATCTTGTCACGACGCGCAGCAACCACTCCGCGCTTCCGCAAGTAGCTTATAAAAGCCAGCAGCACTCCAAACGGCGGAAACCACTCCAACACAGTCCACAGAGTGCTGGGCTCGACTCTTGCGACCAGTTTGTCCAGCTGCGCATGCAGGTCCGCCAAAGAACCCTCGTTTTCAATCACCTCGTCGGCCAGCACTCGCTTGGTATCCAGTGGCATTTGGCTGCCGATTCGCTTCTCGGCCTCATCTCTCGTCAGGTGGCTGTCACGGCTCATCAGCCGCCTCATCTCCGTCTCTGCAGAGCATGCAACCAGCAGAGAGGTGGCGCAGAACTGGTCCAGTTGAGATTCAAAAAGCAGAGGGACATCCATCACCACCACCTTGCTGCCAAGCAGCCAGGAGACAACCACTTGCCGCAGCATCTCACGCCGCACAGCAGGGTGCACAATGCCGTTGAGCACCTTTCGCTCAGGCTCGTTTCCAAATACAAGACGCCCCAGCACGGGGCGGTTCAACGAACCGTCCGCTAGAAGCAGATCAGAAGCCTTGGGGCCAAAGTGTTTCACAATCTTTGAGTATGCGCCAGTGCCTGGTAAAACAACCTGGTGGGCAATGCGATCCGCATCCACAATTGTCCAGTTGTATTTCTCATGCAGGTAGGAAGAAACGGTGGATTTTCCGGTCGCAATGCCGCCAGTGAGGCCTAAAATGAGCATGGTGGTGGGTCAGACAGAAGGGAGAGTGGGTGGTGTGGGGAAGGCGGGGGGGAGGGATGTGGGAGTTGCGCGTCGTCGAGAGCTGGGAAGCTAAAAGGAGAGAGGGGAAGGAATCCTGGGTGATGATGTATTTTTCAATGAATTTGGGGCGAGAGCCCCATGATCCGTTAGACAATTCTTGCTTTCATTTCTCACTACCTCCTTCAGCAGTCTACATTACAGTGCCTGGCGTTCCGAGCGGACACAACTCTTCCCGCTGACCCACTAGCGCCAACCCACTAACTCATCCTACTAACACCAACCCACTATCCAGTAACACCATCCTACTGACCCCAACCCACTAACACCAACCCCACTAACACCAACCCACTGACACGCTGTCTCCATCAACAAGAGCCCTGAGTCCTGAACCATCTAATCCATCTTCCATAGCTCAAACCTCACGCTATTTGGAACTTTCCAATGGCAACCGATGTCAACAAGGCAGATGCCCCTGCGGGGGAATCCAGTGTGCTGCCAAAAACAGACCTTCTTGATCAACGAATGAACATGATGCTCGACGCAAATGTCGACGAAGACGACAACCAGGGCACCCAAGAAGACGTACCAGACCAATTGGACGCACATTCTCTGGATTTGTCTCATATTGTGGCTGTGGAAATGCCCGTAATTGTGAAAAATAAGGAAAAGGCGCTTCAGCTGATAGGGGGACAGGAGCAGGTTGCTCGTGCGATTGAGAATCACGACGACAACCCGCTCCAGCTGCGTTTTTCTAATGACGTGTTTGAACATCCAATCACGTCTCGAGTCTCTCGATGCCAGAATCTTATGCTCAAGGTGACTTTGCCCAAAGAATGTCTTGAAAAGGCTGGGGGAAACATCCGAGAAGCACTGCGGTTAGCTGGGGAGGGCAATTACTCGGCAGCACCACAATCAATTATAGATTCCACTTTCCGATTCCGCGAAATGAGCGACTTTCAGTACCAGGCCAGCAAACTAGATTTTGTCCAAAAGTTCAACAAGGCCTTTTCCACTAACAAGCTAGAGAGTCTCAAAACTTTCCAGCTCAACCGAGGCAACGAAACAACCCTTCCTCATGATTTGCTTCCGCCCCCTATCTTTTCCAAGATACACTACCCGGTGAACTACAACTATAGACAGAACCCGTTTGTGACCATTTCGGAAGATGGCACAGTCAAGGCTGAGGTTGAAAAGATTTTCATTTCCGAAATTCTCTTTGGAGATCCCACGCCTGCAGCTTCAGAAAAGACTCTAGATAAGCTGAGTGCTGAAGATAAAGAGTGCCTTGCGCGGCTGACGGAGATGTTCAATGAGCGGCCGGTGTGGACCCGCCAGGCGCTGATTGCCTGCTTTGGGTCACCTCTTACCATCAGAAAACTCCAAACGACGCTTCCCTATGTTGCATACAGAATGACAACCGGTCCGTGGCGACTTGCCTACATCAAGTTGGGTGTGGATGTGCGAGCGTCGAGTGAGTACGCCAAATATCAGATTCTGATTTTCAGATCCGTCGAAAAGGTCGCCTGGACGTCTAAACTTCCTCTTGAGCGTTCACACATTTTTGATGGTGCTAATCTCCCGTACAAGCGGCTCGTACAGGTTTGCGATGTGACGGATGAGGACTTTGTTAAGGTCCTCGCCAAGGTGCCGATGAATGACCATGCGGATGTGGAAGATGGATGGTACGGAGAGGGCTTCGACAAGGCTATTACTGTGCTCCGGTCCAAAGTACGTGCGGCTCAGCTTGGTACAAAATTGGATGCGGCGGCGATCCAAACCATTTTGGACAACAAAGAGAGCAGAAAGGGCAGCCAAGAGCTTCATGAAGAGGAGGAGTATGAAGAGGAGGATGAGGAGGAAGTGGAGGAGGACGAGGGGGACTACTCTGGAATTGCTTCAGGTGTACGGGGTGCCTTGGCTCGACGAGGAGATGCCAACTTGGATCCTGAGCTGGCGCAGTTAGGGTCCTGATACTTCAGAGAAGATTCAGGCGTCATCACTGCAAAAACACCACTGCAAATCCTGAGTCTGAGCGTGCCTGGCAGTCCTCTCGATGTATTATTATTTATCTCACAACAATTATGTGTCATGTATTACGTTCGTAACTAAGTGTGAAAAATCCCAAGCTAGGAAAACTCATCCTTACGACAGCATGATTGGCAGCATTTTGCAAGCGCTGCGAGTGGTGCGTCCTGCAAACCAGCAGCAGGTTCGAACATACGCAGCTCCGGTTGCCAAGACGGTGCTGAACCGACGCGCTGTGCGACGTCTGCGGGTCGGCCAGGTGCGTCCGGCAATTTACTACAAATTTGACTGCAAGGTGGAGCTGTCTGATGGCTCCACGTACACTCGGAGATCGCCGTTCCCTCGTGTGGAATGGCGATATCTTGCCGATATGCGCAACGATGCCCGCTGGAACCCCACCCGAGGCAACCTCAAGGCCGTGGAAACGGATTCGACAGGTAAGCTGGCCAAGTTTAGAAACAAGTTTGGCGAGGACGATGATCTGCTGGATCTCCTGGGCCAGGACGTGGTGCCTGTACAAGCTGGCGGTAAGGTTCAGGGTAAGAGAAAGTAACTGCCCTCTGGAGGTAATGTATATAGTAAGCATGAATGCCAAGATATGGAAGAAGATTTCAGAACGAAATATGGAAGGTTTCTGACTGCCGGGAGGATATAAAAGAGGCTTTGTCTTGCCAGCAAACTAGAACTGCGCATCGCTACTAAGCGCCGAGTAAACTCTGGGCCAGAGAAATTCCCTCGGCAACACACGCGACCCGCGCATCTAGGAAATACCCCTCGGCCGACAACCTGGCCAGCTCCTTGGGCAGATCTTTCACAGGAACAGCAAACGTCTCAATGAACTCGCTTTCCTCGAGCTCGGTCTCCGGGTTCTGGTTGGCCGGAAGCGACATGTCCACTGACACGGTCACGATCTGCGTATTGTTGTTGCAGAAGCCCGGGTCCATCGAGAGCAGCGGAGACGGGGCCTTGACAGCCTTTCCAACATACCCTGTCTCCTCCTTGAGTTCGCGGACAGCGCACTCCTCAATTGTCTCGTTGGCATCCAGCAGGCCGGCAGGCATCTCAATGCACACCTTCTGGAGAGGGGCACGGAACTGCTTCTGCAGCAGGATTTCCGGCACAGAGCCATTCAGGATGGCAATCACAGTGACTCCATCGCACTCCTGGCCGGCTGGACGGGTCGTTCGGCCAGCAAATTCCCAGTCACGCTTCACGCCGTTGGGGTCCGTGTAGTGAATCTTGTTGAGAGACGTCCACTTGGCGTTTGCCGACTCCAGAGGCTCGATGCGGTCAACTGTGATGGTTGTGTGGGGGATTGACATGATGGGTTTACTACAGATGGTTCTAAGGAAGGCACGGGTCTGTGGCAGGAGGGCAGATTTAGTTGCTCGCAGCATGGAGGTTTATCTGGCCTTGGAGTGAGCCAATGGTGATATTCAGCCGTGCGAGAGAGGAAGCCTGTGGAGGAAGGCAGCGAAAAAGGAGATGTAGTGGGGGCTGAAGCTTTCAGACAGTCTGTATTGCGTGTTTTAGCTTTGCGACTCTGCTCTCTTGACGAAACATTACTTACTCCACGTTGTGTTCCGGCCGCTCTTGGTCTCGGCAGCTCTTGGTCTCGGCAGCTCTAGGTCTCTGGCACTGACCAGCACCAGTAGCTGATTTTAGGGGGGAATCTCATTCTGCGAAAGCGAAAGATATATGAAGATCACAAGGAATGCCACAAAACTATATAATGGCTAATATACTCGCTACACCAGTTATCTTCTCTGGTCCTCCGCATTTTTGCTCAGGCAGTGCAGCGCTGTCCACCCTCCACTCCAGTTGGTTCGCCCAACGCTAGTTCTCCCCACCCCATCCATGTCGCAAGAGGAGGACATTGAAAAGAGACTCGTAGCCAGCGGAGACTACGGAAGGTGCGTAGACGAAGCCCACTAAGAACCCCGCTAACCCAGAATAGTCGGCCAACTTAAGGCACAGCTGCGTGACAGTGGCTGGTACGATCAAGTCAACGATGTCGTGCTCGACGAGATCAGTAAAAGCACTGACCTTCCGTCAGCAGAGGACATCAACCAGAGAGTTCTGGCGCAGGCACTGAGTAAGTAGGTTTGAACTGGTGTGACTTTTGTTGCTAACGCAGAAATGGTGCCGGACAACATTAAGCGACAGGTGCTGTCGGAGATCCAGGCCTTTGTACAGAATGCCAAGGCCTAGGTAATGTACAAGTTGAGAATATATAGTGGCAGACCGGACGCCGGACGCTTATTTATTGCTAATTGATAGTGGATTTAGATATCGGAGCCGAGGTCCATAAGCGGCGCTGATTGTGCCGGCAGCAACCGCAGAGTGAGCAAGGCGGGCCTGAATGACTATGAAAATATCTGAATTATCATTAAGAAAGGCTCCAGAAAGGCTCTTTTCGTCGATCTTAATGCAACTAGCTACCTGGGCATGATTCAGATGCTCAAGCTCTTGTTGTGGAATTATCGGTGCTTCAATGACGCCAGCGACAGAAGACAAGTCGTTTGCATGTATTTGCTGATTTCAAAATTATCTACTTGGCGAACTGACCAAACCACCAGATGGCATCCTGGAACGCCTTCTCCTTGGCCCTCTTCACCACAGGGTCCGAGCTGATATCTCCTCTCAGAGCAAAGCCGTGGTTAGTGCCAGCTGAGCGAGTCAAAAAGTACTCCTTCTTGTCCTCGGCCAGCACCTTTTCTGTCTGAGCGCGAAGCTCCTCGGTGTAAATGGTGTCTGTCTCAGCACCTGAAATGAGGAGCGGGCGATTGATGCCCTTGATGTCCTCGATGGTGACAAGCGACGGGTGGGCTACAGCGCCGGCGGTGAGGACGCCATTGAGAAGGCGTACAACCGTCTTGGCACCGAAGCAAAAGCCGAGGCCGTAAAGGTTGGTCGGAGCAAGCTCCGATTTCACCCAGGAAACAACCTTGTCAACAATGACAGCCACCTCGTCGGCCGGATGCTTAGCAAGCCATGGTTGCAGCGATGACATGGGGTAATTGAAAGGAAGCGGATCTCCCTTGAACAGATCCGGCACAATGACATGGTAGCCAGCTACCTTTGCATACTGGTCGGCAATGAGCTGGACATTCTTGAATTCGTGGCCGAGCACATCTGGGAAAATGAGAAGCACATCCTTGCTCTTGCTGCCAGTCGTGTAGACAGGAATGCCGTCGATGGAGGTGAGACTGCCAACAGGAGTGCCGTCATGAAGAGAGCCGAGATTGCAACAAGTTCCAGGGGGGTTAGAAGCCATTATGAGAATGTGGGAAGAAACAATGTGGAGGGCTTGCGGTTCTTATCTAAATAGCGCAACCTAATATGGAACGGTCTGGAAAGGCGTGCTAGCCATTGTCTATTTGTCGAGCCTGCATTTCCGATGCGCATTGTCGCAGACACAGCCGCTCATTCCGGGGGTGTCTAGCACGTATGGTCGGTAGAAGGCCGAGAAGTTTAAAAAGTCTTGGGCTCATCAATTACTTCTCCATTTTCTGACAACTTTCAAACATATCACAACCTTATGTCTTTTTAGTTTTGTCTGGACTCTGTGCAATGGCCAGTCTTTCATTGTCACCGTCGGTGACATCCCGGGAAGGAACTGCTGGTGGCTCAAACAGACGGTCTAAAAGGTCGCCTGGTCATTGGACTTGACTGCAACTTGGATGTCGTTCTTTTAGGAAACTAAAGAATCGTAAGGTTTTTGGCTTTGTTAAAATGATGAAAACTCAGACTAAATTAGATGAAGGCCTTGGTGAGCCTTCGTTGACTCGACAAATTGATACGGTTTGGTTTCATGTAACTCGTAGTTCCATGTTCTAGGCAAAAGACAATCGCGCAGTGCAAATTTCTAGAATATTGTTTTCTTGATAAAAAGATCCAATGCTCGCAGCTCACGTAGGTCTGCAGACGGTCTCATTCCGGCGATCACTTCCACTAAGCGAGGTACAGGAGCTTACTATAATACCCAGGAGGTCGTACTAATCCATGTATTTCACCATAATCCCTTATATAATTCGCCAGATCTTGACTGTTGCGTTATAACCTCGACTGCAAGGCCCTTCGCTACTTAGCGAACTGACCAAACCACCAGATAGCGTCCTGGAACGCCTTCTCCTTGGCCCGCTTCACCACCGGGTCCGTGTTGATATCTCCTCTCACCGCAAAGTTATGCTCAGTGCCAGCTGAGCGAGTCAGAAAATACTCCTTCTTTTCCTCGGCCAGCACCTTCTCTGTCTCGGCACGCAGTTCTTCAGTGTACACGTAGTCATTTTCGGCACCGGAGATGAGGAGGGGGCGAGTAATTGCCTTGATATCTTCGATAGTGACAAGCGAGGGGTGAGCAATAGCACCGGCAGTAAGCACGTCGTTGAGAAGATGCACGACCGACTTTGCACCAAAGCAGAAGCCGACGCCATAAAGGTTGGTCGGAGCAAGCTCCGACTTTATCCAGGCAACAACCTTGTCATCAATGACAGCCACCTCATCGACTGGATGCTTTTTGAGCCATGGAAATATTGAATCCATGTTATGATTGAAGGGCAGCGGATCACCCTTGTAAATATCCGGCACAATAACATAATATCCGGCAACTTGTGCGTACTGGTCGGCAAGAAATTGAACGTTCTTGAACTCGTGGCCGAGTACATCTGGGAAAATAATGAGCACGCTCTTGGACGTCTTCATGCCAGTGACGTAGGCAGGAATGCCGTCAATAGATGTAGGGGAGCCAACAGGTGTGCCATCGTGAAGAGAGCCTGTGACACAGCAGAGTCCAGGAGGGTTGGAAGCCATTTTGGTGTGGAAATCACAACCCCGAAACACACGGCCTTATATAAATCCAGTTTGCTTATCAATCTAATGTACTATGTCGGCTATTTGAGGATCAGCAGTCATTTCTATTGCGAGAAAACACGTTTCTACATGCAGATTATTAATCCGGGGTATGCAGGGACTGAAACCCCACTGTGTCGGCTAATTGACCAGCACGTAAGTCCGACGACGCCTGACATTTGGCAAAATCTGAGCTAACAACGGATAGAAAGGAGTTTGAATTCAAATAGATACATCAGATGAAAAGAATTATCAGATAAAAAAAATGCAGTCTGACTAACTCGATTGGCTTTCGCCGTACTCGATTATAGGTGGTGTTTGTCATGACTGGGATCGCCGCCTTGACAGACTCTTGCTGAAACTCAGTAGAACGAATTTACCATTGTCTGCCCTTATTTAAATGGATCAATTATCACTATGCTTCTTGCTACTTATTGTTGTCCCATGAAACATCTCGGGGAAATTAAATTCTTGCCTTAAAAAGCAGAGCCTTACCACTCTAGAACTTGCCCAAATATAGGACCGTCTTCCATTTTTCAAGTACTTCAGCTAACCAGATTGACTTACTGCCTCAGAATCGATTCTGCCTCAAACCAAATGTGCTGAAATGTGCTGCCACTAACCAGAAAGATCCACTAAGCGTGAGTGCACGCTAAAGTTTGGGCTGCCCCATTTCTAGAAATAGCCCCTCAAGCTCAGACACGGAAAGTGTGCGTCACCTGCAGCTCCCGGGGAATTGTGGTATCGACAAAGCACCTGCTGGGGGCCTGGCGCAGCTGGCATTCCCGTACCCTGGTTATGCGTGTTTGTGTAGGCATGGCGCAGTGTCGCCGTCTTGAGCCAGTTGAGGCTAGAGTGTGACGATAAGAGTGACAAAGGGCGGCAAAGGAAACTAAACAAGACTGGTGTGATTGAAAATATTATTTTATATTGCCTTTGTGCCGCCTTCCTTGCAATTCTTTATAAAACCCTCACCTTCCGCGCTACCAGTGCCTCCCCCAAGTCCTGTCAAGCCGTTGACACAGCCGCGCAACAACCCGATTTGGCAAACAACAAACATCAAGTGCATATATAAAGTTTAAGCCTCTGCAGCCTGCCTTTAGCCAAAGCTAATTGACCTGTGACCGGCATGGACAGACGAGAATTGCCCCATCTCCCTCCGCAGCAGCGCCCGGGTGGCCCCTACTCTCCGTCCCGCCAGCCACTCCACATGGACCGAGCAAACCCCTACTCTCCCTCAGCGTCTCCGTCTCGAATGGGCAGCGGTGCTGCTCCGTCCTCGGGCTCGCCCCTGCGACACGAATCTACTTCACAATACCACGGCTCTCCTCAGACGTCTCAGCGCTACATGAACACCATTAACTCGCCGACCCGGGGTTCTCCGAGACGCTTTATGCCCCAGTCCCCCACAAGAATGTCTCCCATGAGAAACTCGCCAGGACGTTTTGCCAGCGGCGGAGACCTAGGGGCAGGTTCTGGTCGCTTCACTCCTGGCCCCATGCCAGCAAGCCCCGGTGCCCGTGCTCCTTTGCCGCAGCCACCACAGCAACAGACACAGTGGTCTCGTGTTGAGAGCCCCATGTCTTCAACGATGGGAGGCGGTGGAGCAGCAACTCCTCAGGGCATTGCTGGCACTTCACAGGCCATTCCAATTGTGCTTGACTCGTCATCGGAGGAATCCGAAGAAGATGAGTCCGGTGATGAGGAGGAAACGCTTCGCCGCTCCGGCACAACGCTGCCTCCGGTTCCGCCTCAGCCCTCCTTCATGCAAGACACAATGCGCGCAGCAGCCCAGCGCGGATACCCCATCTCGGAGGACGATCACGAGACCATGTCCATCTCTGTTGAGGACTCTGAGTCGGAAGAGGATGACCGTCTGAAGCGCTCTGCCACCCACGTTGCGCCAGACTACGAGGGTAACGACTACGAGTCGGACTCCGAGTCCGGCTCTGACGATGGAGACTCGGATGCTTCCGAAGATACTCTTTCGGCAGAGGAGCTGCTGGCCGCTCCATCTAAGCAGCCTCGCCGTAACAAACTGACCTCTCGGAAAGAAGTCAAACTTGTTCGGGGAAATCTGGTGCTCGATTGCCCCGTGCCCACCAAGCTCTACTCTTTCCTGCCCCGACGTGACCACGACGAATTTGTCTATATGCGCTACACCGCATGCACATCAGAGCCGGATGACTATGCTGAGAGTGGCTTCAACCTGCGCCAATCCATATACGAGCGTGAAACGGAGCTTTGCATTTGCATCACCATGTACAATGAAGACGAGGTTCTCTTCACCCGTACTCTGCACTCTGTTATGAAAAACGTGGCCCACTTGTGCTCGCGCTCGCGCTCTCGCGTTTGGGGCAAGGAGGGCTGGAAAAAGGTGGTTGTCATGATTGTCTCGGATGGCCGTGGCAAAATCAACCCTCGTGTGCTTGACGCGCTTGCGGCCATGGGTGTCTATCAGGATGGTATTGCCAAAAACTATGTCAACGGCAGCGAGGTGAAGTCGCATATCTTTGAGTACACAACGCAGGTATCGCTTGATCCGGATCTCAAGTTTCAGGGTGCTGAGAAGGGCATCATGCCCGTGCAGATGGTCTTCTGTCTCAAGGAGAAGAACGCAAAAAAAATCAACTCGCACAGATGGCTCTTTAACGCTTTTTGCCCATTACTTGACCCCAACGTCTGCATCTTGTTGGATGTCGGCACCAAACCGGGCCCCACATCCCTCTACCATCTGTGGAAGGCTTTTGACAGCGACTCCAATGTTGCCGGCGCCTGTGGTGAGATCAAGCCCATGATTGGAAAGATGGGTGAGCTATTGCTTAACCCGCTTGTCGCCGCCCAGAACTTTGAGTACAAAATGTCCAACATTCTAGACAAGCCGTTGGAATCTGTGTTTGGCTACATTTCGGTGCTTCCTGGTGCCTTGTCGGCCTACCGTTACCGCGCCTTGCAGAACCATCCGGACGGCACTGGTCCGCTTGCCTCCTACTTCAAGGGTGAAACGCTGCACGGTGGTGACACTGACGCTGATATTTTCACCAAGAACATGTACTTGGCAGAAGATCGTATTCTTTGCTGGGAGCTCGTCGCAAAGCAGGGCGAGAAGTGGGTGCTCAAGTACGTCAAGGCGGCTACCGGTGAGACGGATGTGCCTGACCGCGTGCCTGAGTTCTTGTCGCAGCGCCGACGTTGGCTGAACGGTGCCTTGTTTGCCGCGCTTTTCTCGCAGACCCACTTTCGCAAGATCTGGGGCACCGACCACTCCTTTTTCCGCAAAATGCTGCTCATGATTGAGTTCTTTTACATGGTTTTCCAGCTTGGCTTCACGTTTTTCTCACTGGCCAACTTTTATCTGACGTTTTACTTCATTGCGGGCTCGCTGACAGAGGGCAATAACGGCGCCATTATCCCGCACAACGGTGGTCTGATTCTATTCCTCCTGTTCAAGTACATTTGCCTGTGCTCGCTGGCAGCGCAGTTTGTGCTGTCGCTTGGCAATCGTCCCCAGGGCTCTGAGCAAATGTTTACCGTGTCCATTGCACTGCTGTCTGCTGTGCAAGCCTACTCGCTGTTTGCCGGCTTTTTCTTTGTGGTGCGTTCCGTCCAGGTGAGCTCTGGCGATATTCTTGGCGACAACAATTTCACCAACATTGTCATTTCGTTGGCGTCGACTTATGGTGTGTACTTACTCAACTCGCTGCTCTACTTTGAGCCGTGGCACCTGGTCACATCGTTTCTTCAGTACTTTCTGCTCATGCCTGCATATTCGTGTACGCTGCAGATTTACGCCTTTTGCAACACCCACGATGTCAGTTGGGGTACCAAGGGTGACAACGAGGCGGTCAAGGATCTCGGTGCCGCTGTCATCAAGAGCGATGCCGGCAAGGATGTTGTGGAGATTGAGATTCCCTCGGAGCAGCTCGACATTGATGCTGGCTACGAAGATGCTCTGTGTGGACTGCGTGAGCACCGTCCTGTTCACGTGGCGCCACCGCCTCTTGCCACTGTGCGCGATGACTACTACAAGGAGATCCGTACAAGAGTGGTGCTTGTCTGGCTTATCAGCAACGCTTTGCTGGCGATGATTATGATCCAGGTGTTCCCTCTCAGCAACACGCAGAACAACACGTATCTCAAGATCATTCTGTGGTCGGTTGCCGGCATGTCAGTTTTCCGCTGCCTTGGATCCTTGGCGTACCTTGTGCAGCTATGCATCAAGTACTTGTCTGAGACGCGCAACAAGACGTTCCGACGACGCTCTGCGCTTACTGGCCAAAAGGCCCAGTAGTTATGCATATACTATACCATATACCCTAATATTAACTTTATATTGACGACTAAGAGCTTCGCATTTCAAGTATTTACATGGCATGGCAGTGCTTGGGCTGAATTTACTCGTGGCCCACAATCAATAGCGACCAGGGCAAAGTTCAGGGACTAGGCCTGGTACGGATTTCTCATCTGCAATTCCATACTGCTTGAAATCATCTAGTCTATTTCACGTGATGTGGGGCCGTGCCCCACGGCCCATTAATTTTCATGCTTTTCCGACAAGCTGCGTGTAGTACCTGTAACGGTAAGCAGCTCAACTGCCTTTCATACGTCTCAAGCTGTCTGCAGCTGCTGCTGTTGCCTGCTTTGGACAGGCTGTGTGCCCGAAGTGTGCCTGGCAGTTTTCGATTGGGGTACGCATCCGCTAGCGTGACACGTCGCCTTTTTGTGGGGAAGCTGGGCGTTACGTCGTTGTGCATGTTGGCGGGCGGCTGGTGGCGATTGGGCTAGGACAAAAGGAAGCTATTACTGGGTGGCGGCTGGGGTGTAGAGGTTGACTACTGAAGAAAGTATCAGAGGGGACTAGAGAATCAGATAACCAGAGGAATCAGAGAATATGAGCAGCCCCGATTGATGCTCTGATGCCTTTAATGTGTCACGCCCAGATGTGCCTGCTGTGCCCCACAGGAAAAATGTGCAGCTGCAGCCTTGTGACTGAGTAGCTGGGCGGGTACAGTTTGCTCCAGGTCCACTATTTTCCAGTGGGCGGCAAGCAGGCTGGGATATGGAGCCAGAGCTGGACTCTGTGGTTGATTTTTGCTAAGGAGAGCTACTAGTGGAGCTACTCTTCGAGCTGCGGCTTGAGCTGACGTGTAGGCTGCCGTTGTAGCTCCCGCGTAAGCTGTCGCTGAATCCCACCCCATGACGATACATATCGGTTTAAGTAGAGCCGATATCTCGGCTCTGCTCAAATCTACCGCGCAACGTCCGCCGTCTGGGTGGCCAGGGGTAGCTGCAGCCCCGGCGCTTCTCTCAACCCCAGTTAGCGGATTTGTGGGGAAGTTGGCTAATGCCGCTGGGGAGTACAGATATGCCGGGATGCTGGAAGCCTGGACGCCAGAATAGCAGCCATTGTTGGCTTTCGAACCAGCAACTGCCGGCGCCCCCTCTCCGTCTCATCGGTCTAACATTCTCAACCAGCCCTCGAAACACCCGCTTACCAACCCCACGCCTCCGGGTGGGCGGCGACGTACTAGCCATTCACGTCACATGCATTTGTTGCAGCAGCCGCCGGCTTGCCCTTCGCGAGCTAGGGAGTCCAGACACACGGAGCGCGCACACAAGGCACATGCTGGGCTCTGTCGATCTTCTTGGTGACCAGCCCCTCCCTGCATTTTTCCCTGTCAGCCTGTCGCCTCTGCCAACTCTCCCGACACATCATTGGCTGCCAGCTGGGACGAGACGGTAGACCTGCAGCATTTCACCCCGCACTTGAGATTTTGAAATTGCTTTTGTCTGCAGCTTGGCCACAGCCCAAATGCTCAATCCCTTGCTTTTTTGCACATCCGGAAGGCGTCTCTCCGCCCGTTCCTTCTCGTCCTACTTAAATACCTGCCGTTGCCCTTGCTACCGTTGGCTTCCCACACACCTTTCCCTCGTCCGACCTCCTTTTTCTTCAGCACCCAGTGCCAACTGCCCCAACCCAGTGCTTAGTGTGCTCCCCGAGAATCTCGCTTGGTCGCAGCTCCTGCCAAACTTCCGCCGGCCGCCCCCGCCACGAAAAAAAAAAAGCCAAGGACCCCCGCATTTTCATTCCCCAAGAATTTCCCCGCGCCCCGCAAAATCTGTAAACCCGCAACCTGACATACATATCTGCGTCTCGCACCAGCCGTTAAACACAGCACAATCCTTGTTGCCAGTGTTGCTCAGTAAGCCTTAAACTCTCCGCGTTTCCGCTACCCCACAAAAGCCGGTAGCCAAGCCCCGAAAATGTCTGAAGAAGTTGCCAATTTTCTTTCATCTGTCTCTCCGCCACCCCCGGCCAGAGAGACCCAGTTCCTGCCTGCTCTCAACACGTCCATGATGGACGTGCGCATCCAGGACGCTGTGCTTAATCATCCGCTCGTGCGTATGCTGGCAATTCCAGAGTGCGATCTTGAGGCGCGCCGAAATTGTCTGGCCCTTATCACACGCATCGTGGACTCGGCCTCACCGGTACTGCCTCTCATGCTGCAGGATTTGGCCGATGTCTATAAGAACCTGGAGCTCAACAACTCCAAAATCAAGAGCATCTTGCCCAAAATCCCCAAAATGACCCCCGAGGTGCTGGCCCAGCAAACGTCGTCCATTCTCGAGCTTGCTGAGCGCAACCCCATGGTTTCATTCTGGATGCGCCACTATTACAACCACAAGGGCGAGAAGGTCAGCGCTGGCCCGCTCCAGACGGCCCAGCAGCCCCACAAGGGCATCCATCGCTTGTCTGTGTCTCAGGGCTCGAGCACGACCCCGTCGCTGACCCGCTCCCTGGCCCTCTACTCCAAAATCAAGCGCGCCCGCGACATTCTGGCGGACCTTGCCGACCGTGTACAAGGGGCCGTCTGCATTGTCTTCTGGGAATCTTGGGACGACATTTACACCACGCTGGCGTCGGTGGTGCCGCCCGAAGAGCTTGAGAAGTGCGACAATGGCCGTTTGTTCCGCCCCAAAGGCGATGCGGCCATCTATAGAGACCGTCTTAGAGCGGCTCAGAAGCAGCAGGAGGAGCACCAACGCCGCCTCTCCATGCTGGACAACGTGCGTTCGTCGTTCGACGTTAGCATGTCCAACTGGCAGTCCATGGGCATCAACAGCAGGCCCACTGGAGGCGCTACAGCAGCTTCTGGGGGCGCCGCTAGCGGCGCCCACCACCAAAACGCCATGTCCTCTTCTTCACCTCTTGATATTCTCAAGCATGGCTCCTTTTCAGGAGAGTCCAACATATCGGAGTCAGCCAACTCCGCCGTGTCAGCCATCACTCCGCCCTCGGACGTATCACCAAATACCCAGACTCAATGGGGCGCCGGCGCTCAAGACCTCTTTGCTGGTGTTTTTGATGCCTCTCCCGAGGCTGTCTTTCAGAATCACAGCGAGCCGCGCTCGCGCAACGCCAGTGCCAGTACTGCCAGCGCCAAACATAATGCTGACAGCGAGTACTCTTCTGAGCTGAGGAAGAGGATTCGCATGATGGAAGAGGATGACGACACTGCGCAGTTTACTGAGGGTCTCTGGGCCTAACGTTGAGATATTTATTGAGCATAGGGAATCAAGTGATTGTACGGGAGAGATATTGCGGTGGAGGGCCGCTGCGTGTCAGGGCCACTCGAACGACTGGACGAGCGCCAATTCCACATTGCACTACCGCCCACTAACAATGTCTCAAACCAACTAGCGATGCACCTCGGCCACGCCCCGCAGGTACGCCTTGCTACTGCCCCTGTGCGTTTCATCCGCAATCTAGCTAGTGTGTCGCCACCAATTGGCAGCAAAGCATTGCCAGTTGTATACTGCACATTAAAAATCCCATAGATATTTGAACACAACAGATTTCTTCTCCAATTATATGCACTTTCTGATATCGAGCTGCCAGATTTGAATTTTCGCCTTGCAGATAGCCACCCTTCAGCAGTGTGGGGACAGGCCAGGGCAACAGGGACGCATGGCAACGCGGGGCAAAGGGGCAGAAAAGCAAAGTCGTTGTCTAGCTTAGCTGGAAATGCATTGAAAATTCTCTCAGGGACCTCTCATCGGGCTCCAGCTTGTTTCAAGGCTGCTGCTGCGCGCCCTGCCCTTGCCCTGACCAGTCGTCCGCCTGCATGGGCTACAAAATAGTTGGCACATAATAAGCCCAAACTCTGCAGCATAATAACCTAATTGATGTAAACACGACGTCGACTCTTGACACATACTTGAAATTCTGACACAGATTCGGACCTGAAAAACACATGGAAGACTCAGCTGTGGTTCACAAGCTGTCAGAAGACAGCTTTCGGCTGGGCCTGAAAAAACTCGGGACAGCCCAGCTTGTCTCCCTCATGGCAACATGGCTGGAAAAGGACGTGACAAAGCCGGCACCAGACGCGAAAAACCAGGTGGAGTCTCTCATTGCAATGCATGCTACTGGCATACCGATGAAAAGGAGCTCGGAAATTGCCCGCTTAATAGCCAAGGAGTACTGGATCAACGGGCTCAATCTCCTGCAGGTGGCTCAGATAGACACAATGATGACTGTGGATAAATTGTCCAAGCATCTGTGGAACATTGCTGAGATTACAGAAAACGACAAACCCATCAACATGCTAGAAAATGGCCAGATAGATGTGGAGTCCTTTTGCAAGGCTGTAGTGCGCACATTGTACCCGTCGCTGGTGGCTCATGTGTACGCAGATCGAAATGAGGAGCTGCAGGCAACAGTGGTGCGAATCCAACCGTTTGAACCGTCTGAGGACGTGGGAGTGGCCACAGATCGAGCAAACCGACTGGCGTTTAAACCGCCGCTTTACATTGTTTTCCCGCTATCCTCCCCATATGTGATTCACACTGCCAAACACCCCAATCTAAGCGCTGTTTTGCTCGTGATTGATAGTATTTTATCAAAGCCAGGTCGCAATATTACAATTTTGCGCAAACCAGCATCTCTGGCAGCCAAGAATCTTGTCTCGTTTTTGGAGCTTCATGGCGTATCGCGGCGTGCCAGAATGCAAGGCCAGTGGCAGATCTATGCCGAGAACAAGGTCGACAATTCGCCGCTCAACATGCTCGAGGATCGACAGGCGTTTGCGCAGAACAAGCAGGAGCGGCTGGCTGATCTCGACGAGGATGTGACGGAGGCGCAAGCTGTGCTGCCGGAGCTGAATCGGCGGTTCACTGGTGGCGAGATTGTTGAAGATGATTACAAGTCAGCAATACCGAGAACCCGATTTGAGGCCAAAATCACGGCCTCTCTGAAGGGCCACCCTGATGAGAATGCGTCTCTCACAGTCAGGTTCGACGGTGATGACGTGTTTGCGGGCATTTATGATCTGGTGAAGGACGGCTACGCTGATGGCTTTGCTAGTCTTGACTTGCTGCCGGATTATCTAACGGGTGAGTATTCTGAGGCAAGCGGACATGTAGAGAAGGGAGTATTCACTCCGTATTAATATTTATTTGGGAGGTATACATGATCTAATTACGACGTTTTCTAGACTCTGAAGCCTCTCTGCTCTTTTGCTCTTGCTCGATCTTTAGGGGACGTCACGTGATGATAACTGAAATTTTCCGGGGGCCTGAAAAAAATATTTTGGGCCTCCACAGCCAACTACTACAACAATCACACAAAATGCCAAAGAAGGTTAGAAAGCAGAAATCGCATAGAAAATCGACCCGTCTGACCGAGGGTATCAAGAAGAAGGTCGCTGCACACAACCGCAAGCAGAAGAAGCTAGCAAAGAAGGATGTCACATGGAAGTCGCGGGTGCCCAAAGATCCGGGCATTCCAAACTCCTTCCCCTACAAGGACCAGATTTTGGCCGAGATTGAGGAGGAGAGACGACGTGATGCCGAGGCCAAAGAGCGCATGAGAGAACAGCGTCGCGAGGCAGCTCGCCAGGCCGGTGCCTCCAAGAAGGAGCTGGCCGCGCTGGCCGCGCAGGAGGAGCAGGAAGACAGGGAAGAGAACTCCAACCGTCTGGCGGCCCTCGTGGAGTCTGCACAGGCTGCTGCCCGAGACTACGAAGAGGGCTCTGGCTCTGAGGACGACGAGGACGATGAGGACATGATGAGTGAGGACGAGATTGAGCTGGAAGCTGACGACTCTGACGAGGAGGACGACGGCGAGGCTGCACACGACGGCTCCAGAAAGGCATTTGATAAGTTCTACAAGCAGGTTGTGCGTCTTGCAGATGTTGTGCTGTACGTTTTGGATGCCCGCAACCCCGAGGGCACACGTTCGCGCGAGGTCGAGCGCTTAGTGCTGGCGTCCCCGGAGAAGCGCCTCATGTTTGTGATCAACAAGATTGATTTGATTTCGCCCGAGGCTCTCAAGCGCTGGGTCAACTACCTCAAGCTGTCGTTCCCCACGATCCCGATCGCGGCGACCCATGCTGCTACCGGCGCTGTCACCTTCAACCACAAGACGCTGACGACTGTCACCACGTCGCAGGCGCTGCTCGAGGCGCTCAAAACATATGCTGGCACCGCCAAGCTGCAGCGCGCAGTTTCTGTGGGCGTTGTGGGTTTCCCCAACGTGGGCAAGAGCTCCGTCATTAACGCGCTGCTGGCCAGACACGGCAGCGCCAAGACGGCGTGCCCGACCGGGGCTCAGGCCGGTGTTACAACTTCGGTGCGCTGTGTCAAGGTCGACAAGAAGCTGTCGGTCTATGACACGCCTGGTATTGTGTTTCCCGGCGACGACAGCGCCAAGTCCGAGGCCAAGCTGGTGCTGCTCAATGCTTTGCAGAACCGCAAGATTGAGGACCCGCGCGGTGCAGTTGCGCTTCTTCTCAAGCGTTTGAGCAAGACGCCCGAGCACAAGGACAAGCTTTTTGAGATGTACAACATTCCGCCCATCATTGACTCGCCGTTTGACCGTTATGTCACGGAGTTTCTGCTGCATGTTGCGCGCCGTCTTGGCCGCGTCAAGAAGGGCGGTATCCCCAACCTGGAGGCTGCCGCGCATGCTGTTATCACTGACTGGCGTGATGGCCGCATTGTCGGCTGGGCTGAGCCTCCGGCTCCGGAGTCGTCGTCCAACACCAAGCAGGAGCTGGACGATGCTGACAAGACACAAATTGTGTCGGAGTGGGCCGAGGAGTTCAACCTGGACGGGCTGCTTGATTTTTAATACGTAGAAAGTGGATGGTGTAAGCGTTAATGATGGTACTTCTCGAAAAGTTGACGGAAGACGTGGCCAGCTAGGTTCGAAGCTGGCTCAGGGCCCACCAGTCAATTGGTGGTTGCCGGGCCTGCCCCAGCGTTCAGAGTACCAAATTCAACTGGGCATGCCTTCGGCAGCTAGAGCATTTCTCTTGGAACCCTCACTTGTCACTGCGTTCTCGGCCGGATGGTGGATTGCGGGTCAATGCCCCATAAGTACTGATAGTGAAGCCAGCGAGCGCGGATCGGTGAGCACAGCGGAGTTTGGGGCGGGCAGGGCCCCAGCCGGGTCAGAGGCTTGCCATCTATCAGTCAACTCAAACGCCCTTATCGATGCAGTCGCACCGGCTCCTCGAAAAACACTTCCCCTGCATCTTCTCCCGGCGAGGTATTATTTTGCTTATCGGTGCCCCGCTCTGCAGCTTGCTGTCAGATGCTGCAGGACGTACCGGTGGGCTCAACAAAACCCGGGGTAAGAGCCGGGAGCCACCGAGGGTGTTGACCAGATGGCGCGGAAGCGGCTGATGACTTCCCCTCTCGTGTTGTGGATCGCACTCACAGAGGCTATCGTTTGATCAGGCGATCGACAAGGCGTTGCTCGGTGCTAGTAGAGTCTGCTGGGCCGCTGGGGCAGCAACGCTGCCAGATGAGGGGGGGGGGGCTGACTTGGGGGCCTCGCGGCAGCCCTGCCCCAAGCAGCGATCATCGGAGAAGGTGCAGTACTTCTGAGAGAAGATGAGCTAGAGTTGTTTGTTTCGCTGGCAGAAACCCGTATTTCAGATTGAACGCATATTGCCTTGAGGCCTCTGGCGCGCGGGGCCTAGTGTCACGAGAGGCAGCTGCAGCTGCGGGGCTGCGATGTGGAAGTAGGAGACCAGCAGAGAGGGGTGGGCCAGTAGCAGCCTAGGCGGCAATAAGCCGCCTTCACTGGCAGAGAAATTAGGGGCCCGGCAAGGGCCCTGGAAAATTCTGAGCCCCGCCCTGGAGCAGCCCTTGACGCAAGCCTTTGGAGCCTGGCGCCAAGTCACTCCCAGTAGTTGGAGGTGGGTGGGGGAGGGAGTTGCTGGCCTGAGCGCAACGTCTGGGCAGCCGTATAAATAAGCTCAGTTACCCTAGAGTTTGAGAGAAGTCATCATTCTCAACTGCTCCTTTCTTAGTGGCAGACAAAACATTTCTAAATCCGACCGCTCCGGATCGCACCGATTATCAAAGTCTTTCAGGGACGCTTCCAGCTTGAGTGAGGCTCACGATTTGTAGAGAGTGAGTCAGCACTAGCAACAATTTTGCAACCAGCGCAAGAAATCAGAGACCAATCTGGCAGACGCCAAGTCTGCCTTCAATAGCCCAAGGGTCCCCAACGAGCCTTTGCCAGCAGACAGTTGTTCCCTGCCCAGTCCCCCAGTTCCCCCCTGCCAGGTCCTTGCCCAGCTTTCCCAGGTACTTCCCAACACACTCGGCAACTCACCGTTACCACCTTCTTACTCACAACATACACATTGACATCTCTGGAGGACTTGAGGTTGGAGAAGATTTTTAGGTGACTAGAGATTTCTTTGGCAGTTTTAGTATTCTCTCCCTTGGCTTTTCTCCAGCTTTCCCCAAGTTTTCACAAGCCTAGCTCTCCCATCCATAGGCCTTCCTTCCCAAGGCCCCTTCATCCCAAAGCCTCTCAGCCCCCCCATCCCCCCACCCAACTCCCAGTCACCTGCCGCTACCCCAGATTTCTCTGGTACGCACATTTGACGCACAGCAACGCCCCACCTTCTCCGCACGCTCGAATCTCCCAGGCTCATCGACAAGCCACCTGCACAGAGCCAGTCACACCACCTTCCCACCCCACCTAAAACCCGCATTTTCCAACACCTCCAAAGAAACTTTGGAATTTCTGGAAACTCTGGAATTCTGGTCTCCTTGTAATCCACTATGGCTGAGCTCAACTACTCGGACATGCTCCCGGCATCGCTTCGCGGCAGCAACCTTTCAGCAGCCTCATCCAGAAGACCCTCGTTCGCCGCCGAGTTCTCGTCCCGTCAGCAGCAGCTCTTTGACCCAGACCTTGCCTTCGAGCTGGCACCCATGCGTTCTCTCTGGGGCCAGCAGCTGGAACAAATGCCCACCACCGTCCAGGGCCACTCTCCAGCGTCTCAGCAACAGCGCAGCGGGCCTCTCGTGCCAACAACTGCAGCTCCTGTCACACCGCTTCGCGCCTTTCGCTCCCTCTCCTTTTCTGCTGCGCAGCAGGCGCCTCTCGATAGTCTTGCCGTCGGCAGCCCACTCGCAGCGCTCCAAGACGAACCTTCTCACGAGCAGCAGCACTCCTCGTCGCTCTGGTTCCGCCGTGAGCAGCGTGTAGAGCAACCCCACCACAAGAGAGAGCCACAGGCTCAGTCGCCCAAGGTTGCTGGTCACCATGGGCGCCCAGATAGCTCTGGCGGTGGCACATCTGCGTCCCGCAAGTCCCCAGAGGGCTCCACCGCTGCTACATCAGAGGTAGATTTTTACTTTGCCGATCGCGACTTGTCTTTGGTATCGCCCAACTCATCGCCCCGCTCGGTGGCTTCGCTTTCGTCGCCCTTGACCCCCGTCTCGTCCACAGCCTCAGTGGCCGAAGCGGCAGCGCTCATCTCACTCCCGTCTCGCAGAATGTTCTTTGTACAGTTCAAAGCTGGTCGCACCGACGTCTTTTACCTGCCCGACGCGTCCCCATTGACTGTCCAAGTTGGCCAGCTCGTTGTTGTGGACGCTGACCGAGGCAAGGATCTGGGCAAGGTGATTCAAGAAAATGTGCAGCAGCACGAGGCGGGAATGCTCAAGCTAATCCACCACCAGGAGCAGCAGGCCATTTTACAGCAAAATCCCAATGTGTCAAGTGGGGCCGCGCCCAGCGTTACCATGCCAAAGCAGATTCTACGGCTGGCCACGCCAGCCGAGGCTCAGCAGCTGGTGCTCAAGTCCAAAGACGAGGCCACTGCCGTGGACCTGTGCTGCCAAAAAGTGACGGAAAAGAGACTCGATATGAATGTAATTGATGCCGAGTACCAGTGGGATCGCCGCAAGCTGACGTTTTACTACGCGGCCACGCATAGAATCGACTTTCGCGACCTGGTGCGCGAGCTCTTTAGAACCTACAAGACGCGCATCTGGATGTGCGCCGTGAACCCGCAACACTTCGACCATCAGGACTCTCGCCGACAGACAATGTTGACCCAAATGCTTCCGCCCGGGAGCGAGATGGATTTGGCAAATGGCCCCGGCAGCGGCGGCCCTGCGAGGGGCCAGGGCCCCCACAGTGTCACGTCACCTCACTATGAACTTTCCTTTCACAACCAGATGCACATGGCGCCACAGCAGCAGCTGCATCATCCCCCACAGCAGGCCTTTGTACCCAGCCACCAGGTGCCCAAGACGTATGCTGCGCCAATGTTTCACAACGCGCAAGCGCATCAGCATCACCACCATATGCCTCTGGACATGGATATGCCTCTTGGTCTTGGCCAGTCTGGCAACCCGACGCAGATGATGCCGCAAATGCTTCCGCACAGCTATATGCCGCCAGCCGACAAGAGCTTTCACTACTGGTACGCCAGCTAGGCGTGCACTTTCAATGTTCTTGAGTTATTTATCAAATATTTAGAGTTGATATAGATACACGTTTTGGATGTATAGTCGCTGAGCGCAGCTTGCTGAGCGTTAGAGAGTAAGGCTTCTCTTAAATGAAGGGCCCTGGCTGATTTCAAATCTCAAGAGCTCTTGGTCGCCAGCAGTCACGTGTGCAGTCCTGCAGGCCACCTCTTACGGACGGACTCCTACTACAGATGGAGGCCAGCCGCGCGCGTCGCACAGGTGGGGGGCGAGCCACTGCAAGTCGGAAAGAACGAGAGTCACCTGATTGGCAGGAAGGCGGAGGCAAGACGAGCGTCGAAATCAAAAATGTAGAGAAAGTCAGAAAAGCCCTGTGGCCCTGCTTCATCCAGGGTTCGCACCACTGATTCCTTTATCGCGCCAGCACGCTCTCCGCAAAAGTTGCAGATGCAGCCGCACCCCCTACTGTTTGAGTCCAACCCCAAGGCCTAGATCTTTTGGGCCGTGCCCCAGACGAAGCGAGCCAGCCAATCTCATAAAGTCTCGGTACCTGTCAAAAAACATTAAACTATCCCCTCTGCACGTCTTTGCAAATGTCTGATAAGGTAGAGCGTGAGAACGGTGAGTCTGTCCCCACCTTTGTACGTATTGTTGATCGCAGGAAGCCGCGTTTGGCGGCTCCCCCGGCTCTGCCGAGCTCTGCTAACCAAGGTAAAGAAAATCTATGGGTAATTATTATTGATGACGAACTAAGGCGGAATGAGGGTGTAAGATGGGCCATTTAGATGGCTACTTAAGAGATCGCGTATCTCCGGTTCTAGGAAACCGGCATCTATCAGATTGAGGCGATGCAAAGCAGATGGGAGCCGATTCTGATGCTTTTGCCAGAATTTTGCTTTAAGATAGTATGAGACTCAAGGAGACTCTGCGTTCAAGGAATCGCTTTAAAGCAGGATGCGGGAACACGGGGTCTCGCTGGTTCTCGAGTCGTCATTCTTCCATCAGGGCAGCTGCACCAGCCAGTCAAGAACTTGAATTTGGGCCATCAATCACTAGCTGAAAATCTTCAAGGTGAATTCCATCCTTCTAAGCGGTTTCTAATTTTGACGCCCCAATACTAACCAAGCATGCTTGAAAATGACAAGAACCACGATATTGTCTCGTGGTCTTGGAAAGGAGACTCCTTCGTAGTCAAGGACGCAGCGGAATTTGCCAGAGTGGTACTCCCTCAACTTTTTAACCACTCCAACTTTGCATCTTTTGTGCGCCAGCTCAACAAGTATGCCTTTCACAAGGTGCGCACCAAAGACTCTGATACGCCACAGAACGACAACGAGTGGAAGTTTCAGCACGAGCTTTTTGCGAGAGGCAAACCAGAGCTGTTGGAAATGATTCGTCGAAAGGCAGTTCCAAAAATCAAAAAGGAGCAAAACAGCGCCGAAGAGCATGTCAGAGCCCTCGAGGAGCGCTGCGACTGCATGGAAGCCGAGCTGGTGCAGAATCGACAGCTTATTGCTACACTACAACAACAGGTGGGCGAAAATACCAAGACAATTGCACATTTGTACTCCTTATTGTCGCACCAGAACCGCCGAGCATCCTCATCGCACCCCAGCGAGGCGTCTGAAGCAGCTGTTTCGCCAAAACCGCCCCCGCCCATGGGCATGACAATGGCGGTGACGACTGGGACACTTGATGCTCCAGCCAGCATTGGTAGCATCAACTATGCACCGCCACCGACCCCAATACGACCGCCGCTGGGAATGCCACAGCCTCATGTGCTTTTGGTAGACGACGATGATGTTTGCCTGCGCCTTGGGTCCAAGTTTCTACACAATTACGGTTGCCGCGTGACCAGTGTCAAGGATGGCATTGTGGCTCTTGAAGCAGCGCAAACAACTCAGTTTTCACTGATATTCATGGATGTCATCATCCCCGCGCTTGACGGCATCACTGCCACTCACCTGATCCGCAAAAACGACCCAAACATTGCCATCATTGCCATGACTGGGAATTCCGAGAAGCTTACTGTTGAGGGTTATCAGGCACGCGGCATGACAGATGCTCTTTTCAAGCCCTTCAATAAAGAGGACATGTATCGTATGCTCGACAAGTACCTTCCCCAGAGTGCTGCGCGACGTTTCAGCGAGACGAAGGCGCAAGGGCTACCACCACCGCCGCCACAGCAGCAGCCATCAGACCATGAGCACGAGGAAATTCACCCACCGAAACGCGGCAAATGGATCCAGTGATTCTTTTTGGTTGCCGAAGTATTCTATTGCTGGATCCGCTCTCGGACCTACCCGATTGGGTGATTTTTTGACATCCCCCTTTCGGTCCGATGAGCGCAGCTGCCTATTGGGGCCAAGCACGTCTCGGATTGCAGCCGCACAACAAGCCACTGAGCAAAACAGCAAACTTCTCTACTCAACATTTACTATCGTGTGAAACGGAAATTTTTATCGCAACCCTGCTAGACTGGACTGGCCGGTTTTTTTGCACACATGTATTCTAAGCAGGATGCTCCATCTGCTGAGCCCAAGGGCAATGCGGACTCAAACAACCCGCAGCAAGGTTACAGTCCACCCGATGCTCCCCCGCCAATTGACTGGTCCTCCAAGCCGACCGGCAACGGGCCGACTTTTGAAGAGCGATTCGAAGTCCCGAAGCCAAAGCTGAATGACTGGCCATTTACTATCATTTTTTTGGCAACCGTTGGCGGATTCATCGCTATTGCCGCCATCAGTATCAAATCCTATACGGCCAACCACAGTCTATTTGGCGGCAGCATTTACTCTGGAAACGACACATTTGCGCTCAACACCAATACTTTGATTCTCTTTGCGTTTGCCACCGTCGTTGCGATTGTTTGCTCTATGCTGTACTACCTACTGGCGCGCGTCTTTACGCGCCAATTTATTATTGGAACAACTATCATTTCGCTCATTTTAGCGTATGGCACTGCCATTTTTTACTTCGTTGAAAAGTACTACTCGGCAGCCATTGTGTTTATTATCTTTGCCGTTTTCCAAACATTCGCTTTTTGGTCCATGCGTGGTCGCATCCCTTTCGCTTCGCTTGTGTTCAAGCTCATCATTGACGTTACACGCCAGTTTCCGAGCACCTTGTTTATTTCATTTTTGGGCTGTCTTGTGGCTGGCGGCTTTGCCATGCTCTTTTCAGTGGTGCTGGTAACCATCTACGTTAAGTACTCGCCCAACAACTCGCAATGCACTGAAGACGGGTCCTGTTCCCAAGGTAAGCTCGTTGGTCTCATAGTGTTCACTACTTTTGCAGGCTACTACATCTCGGAGGTTATCAAGAATGTGATCCATACCACTATTTGTGGCGTGTACGGCTCGTGGTACTACTGCTTCAAATCAGATCAAGGCATGCCAAAGTGGCCTGCGATGGGTGCCTTCAAGCGTTCAATGACATATTCTTTTGGTTCAATTTGTTTTGGATCGCTTATTGTTGCGTTTGTGAACCTTCTTCGCACGCTCTTGGAGGGCGCAAAGCGCGTTGCCGTCAACAACGGTGACACCATCAGCACCATCATTATTATGCTCACGCAGTGCTTCATGTGGATTATTGACTGGGCCATCAATTACTTCAACCACTATGCCTACACATACATTGCTCTGTACGGCAAGCCATATATCCCTGCTGCTAAGGACACCTGGCAGTTGATTCGTGTCAAGGGTGTTGATGCGCTCATCAATGACTGTCTGATTGGCAATGTGCTTGACATTGGTGCGCTCATCATTGCATACACTTGTGCTCTGCTTGCGTATCTGTATCTCAAGTTCACCAAGCCTGCTTATAACTCTTCCGGCGGATTTTACCCTATTGTTGTTGCCTACACCTTTATCATGGCGATGCAAATTGCCAGTATCACTAATGTTGCGATTCGCAGTGGTGTTGCGACGTTTTTTGTCGCCCTGGCTACGGATCCTGAAGTTTTCCAGCAGACATATCCGGACGTTTTTGCCAACCTTTTGCAGGTTTATCCGAATGTACAGCAGAAGCTGGGCATTCAATTGTAGACGCTCCTAAGACAGTTGTAATTGTTAGTACATAGACTAGATCAATGTGTTCTTGATTGTAGTTGCCAATCTAGCGGCGCTGAAATTGAGCCGGAATTCGGTATATTCCGGCGGCGTTAGAACCGTTCCGGCGGAAAGGCAAGAAATCGTGGAGGGAAATGGTGGGCACAAACACACAATAACTAGTTAAAAATTGCTGTGAAGGTGTGTATTGCAAAATCGTACTTGCAGAGCATTTACCCTTATCATATCAACCATTCTTTACAGCCGTCCTTTTTTCACCCCGCATCCCCTTCCCGCCTCCATAGCGCGCATCTTGGGGTAATGCACACAAGCAAAAAAAGTCAGCTGTAATCGGTCACAAAGCAGCCTGGCGATGAACAGGCCACACCGCTGCGCCCCAGCCGGAGTTTAGCTCAAAGCCGCCATCACAAAGGAAACGAGAGCAAAAAAGAAAATGCTTCTACTGCCAAAATCTGGCTCAAGTCTCTCACTGAACCACCTGCTGGACGCAGCTTTACTTCCCGTTTCCGACCCGTTCGCTGAGCCTTGAGTTGCCTGCCCCGGAAATCAAATCACCCATGTCATAGCCGCGCTGCACGCTTTAGGAAGCCAAACCGCGTGCCCCGGATTAACGTGGAGAAGGCAAGCAAAAAGTATAAAATGGCTGGCACCTGCCACCAATTTCCTAGTCTCACCCCCCATACCTATCCACAATGCCTGACACAAAGTCTATGAAAAACCCGTCTTTCATCCTCAATAAGATCAAGGACGTTTCCTTTGAGGAGCGCCCCGTGCCTGAAATCAAAGACCCACATTACGTGAAAATAGCCGTGAAAAAGACTGGTATTTGTGGATCCGATGTTCACTACTACGTTCACGGTGCCATTGGTGACTTTATTGTCAAGGAGCCCATGGTTCTTGGCCACGAGTCAGCCGGTACCGTTGTTGAGGTTGGCGATGCTGTCACTTCCCTCAAGGTGGGTGACAATGTTGCGATGGAGCCCGGCATTCCATCTCGTTATTCTGAAGAGTACAAGCAAGGACGCTACAATCTGTGTCCGCACATGGCATTTGCTGCCACGCCCCCATATGATGGAACGCTAGCTAGATACTACTTGCTGCCCGAGGACTTTTGCGTGAAGCTGCCTGAGGGCATGTCGCTGGAGGAAGGCGCTCTTGTGGAGCCCACTTCGGTCGGTGTCCATGTCTGCAAGCTGGGTAACGTCAGACCCGGATCGGTTGTTGCCGTATTTGGCTGTGGCCCCGTTGGCCAGCTTGCTATTGCCTGCGCACGTGCTTTTGGCGCTGCCAAGGTCATTGGTATCGACATCTCTGAGGACAGGCTCGCTGTGGCCGAGAAGATGGGTGCATCTCACACGTTCCTGTCCAAGCTTGCGCCCCGTGAGGCTGCTGCAAAGATTGTTGAGCTGCTGGGCGAGGAGACCGACATTGTTCTAGAGTGCTCTGGAGTTGAGCCATCTATTCACACTGGCATCTACTCCCTCAAGCGCGGCGGTGTTTTTGTCCAGGCTGGCAATGGCAAACCCGAGATCAACTTCCCCATCTCGGCTGTCTGCAACAAGGAGCTCCAGGTGAAGGGATCGTTCAGATACGCTTACGGCGACTACAAGCTGGCCACGCATCTGATTGCGTCTGGCCAGGTCAAGGCCAAAGAGCTCATCACGCACGAAGTTTCGTTTGAGGAGGCTGAGGAGGCTTTCAAGATTGTTATGAGTGGCAAGGCCATGAAGGTGATCATCAACGGTCCCGAGTAATCGTTTAAAAGTTAATATTTAATATTTTGCAGTGAAAATAGAAGATGCTAAGTATTGTGGTGCTGTGTTGAATATGTCTTTGCTGATAATTCTCTTCTTCCCGTCAATTTCCATTCAAGCTGAAATGATCTTGAGATTTATTTAGTGCAGAAAACACCTATACATGTTGCCGCCCGATCACAGAATTGCCACTTACTTCTTCTTCTTGGCTCTCTCTTCGTCGCGCTTAGCATAGATGGACGCTGTGAAAGGCTCCTCGTACTTGAGAGCAACCTGGTACATTCTGAACACTGCCAATGAAATGAGAACACCAGCGGGCTTACCGTAGTACAGGCCAGTTCCGAGGAAACACAGGGTCGAGCCCCAGTACATTGGGTTGTCTGTGACATTGAAGGGGAAGCCCGTGACCCGGTCCTCCATGAGAATACCAAAATAATCACCCAGATATGTGCCTGTGACACCAAGAGCCCACATGGACGAGATCACCAGAATATTGCCGGCACCGAACAGGGCCCCACCGACAACCTTGGTAGGAAGGTTGTCAAGCAGCGGGTGCGTAGGCTGATCCTCCAAAGCCAAATGGTAGAGATAATCTCTCCAAATGCCCAGCGAAAATATAGTCACGGCCAGCAGATAGCATCCCAGTCTCGGACCAAAAATGGCCGAGATCTTCTTGGTGGAGTACTCGTAACGGGCTACCAGGTTCCAAAAGATGGGATTGAAGGCTATATGGATGATGCATCCCGTGAAGGACCGTTTATTGAGGTCAACAAAGTTGCTGAGAGTAAATTCGTCTGAAAGTGCCATGGCAAAATGTCGGGAGACACACTCTGGGGAGGCGAGTTTATATAGCAACGAACATGTGCATGTGATTGTGAACGTGATGGGTGGGTTCCGAGAATGACGTTGGGACCCCGGGGGGCCGTGCCGGCGCAGCAAGCCGCGAGAGGGAGGATGAAGGGGAAAATTGTGGCTGAGGAGCGAATTCTGGTAATTGGCGGCGTAGTGATTAGAATTTGTATTTTAGATAATGTGCTGCTGCTCTCAGTTTCCTAATCGTCTAAATTGAAGATTTTTGGAGAATGGCGGGGCACTGCCCCATTTTTGACAGCCAAACAGTGACAGACATTCAGAACCACTCTCTAGCAGGCTGGCTCTTGGAGGCAGCCGTATGACGACTATGCACTCTGCTGCCATCGTGCGCACCGTGCGCTGCGCTGCTACATCTCGCTTACCACAGCATTGCATCATAAAACAACAACAGTAGCGACATGACGAGACAGGTATAAATAATAATTTTGGAAGCCAACCGGTTCCTTCTCTTGGCCATCTCTAGCTGCTTGTTTGCCATGCTCACATCCACTTGTGTCGAAGAGGCGTCCTCCAGCAATGTGTGGATCTTGTCATTTTGCGACGACAACTGGATTGCCAAGGCCGTCTGCAGCTCGCTGATCTCAATCAGCGACTTCTCTGCCTGGCGCGCCTTGTTTAGCTCCAGCTGCAGCTCCTCAAGAAGTCCTGCATTCTCGTTTTCAAGCTGTTGCAGCTGCTCGGCCGGAAGCGTGCTGGCAAAGTCTGGTTCTGGCTGCTGGGCCTCCACCTCCAGCGTCCCCCAGTCAGCGGCAACAGGGACTGCAGGAGAAGAGGCTCTCGGTGCCTTGTGAAACGTGGAACGGGCCTGATCAAGTTGCCACGACACGCGAATCTCCTGCTGCTTGCTGTGGGTCTCAGAAACATGCTTCAGCTTGTCAAATAAGTACCAAAAAATTCCCTGGTGATGCAATGCCAGAGTTTCCTGTGTTCCTTCCTCCTCAGGATCTGCCATGAATTTGTTTAGAATACCCTTTGATGCCTTGCGCTTGGCTCTCGTGTCCTCCTCCCACTTTTTCAGCTGCTCCACCTTTGCCATATTATGCTGGATGATGGTTCGCGCTTCATAGTCGATTCCATCCTTCTGCTTTTCTGTCAAATTGTTTGAATTGGTAGGTTTTCCTCCTCGAAGCTTGCGGTTGTGTGCCAGATAGGCCGGGCGAATGTTGTGCAGGTAGTCAGCCAGCTGATCACATGCTTCGTTGACTTCCAAGCATTGCCGGGACAGAGAATCAGAAGGAGGGTGGGCCTCTGGCCGATGACCTACATCTCCTCCATGCTGTGCAACCAGCTCCAGATACTGTTGCGTTGTGTCCATCTTGGGTTTATAGTTGTAGTGGAGAGGGTGGTGAGTGGCAGGTGTAGGCGGGAAAAGTGGGGGGCGCTGCCCCATCATTTTAGATGGAGAAGGAGGAAAATACTTGGCATGACCCGCGGATTTGCCATACTCTCTTTGAATAGTATCAATTTGTTCTATTAGATTTAAAATGCTTATTTTTTCCCCCTACTCGCCCTTGTATGCGTACTTGGAGTACTTTCTGATCCTCGCACCGTAGAAGAAAAACACATAGGGAATGGCGCAACAGGCAAGTGCAATGAAGCCGAGCAGCGAGCTGGCCCATTCATTACCCAGTCTATGATACATTTGCACAGTAAAAAGAGGAACACACGCACCCCAGATTGAACGCACAAAAGTCTTGGCTGCTAGACCAGACGCAGCATAGTGCTGGTACGAGTCAACAACGTAATTGTTGGCCGCATTGTAGAGAAAGATAAATCCTAGACCAACAGAAAAGGATGAAATGGTTGGCCCCCAAAGCGACACAAACGAGTAAGAAGTCCATGCAAAAGAGAAAAGGCCGATTGGAACAAACCAACATCCGAAAAGCATGGGAATGAGCCTGACCTCAGGCGGGCACGCCACACCTCTATCAGTGTAAGACTTAGAGCGCTTGTTATAGTCATTATTAATGAGCGGCGACAGAATAACTGCAATGACAACTCCGACAGCAATAGGAATAAAGCAAAGCGACTGAATGTGGTTGGAAACACCCTTGGTCTCGATAAAAACCACAGGGAAGGCAAAGAAGAACATGTACAAAAGACCATAAAGCACAGACATGTAGACAGTGATGGCTAAAATAATAGGCTCAGCAAGCAGTTGAAAAGGTCTAAACAACGTCACTTTGGCAATATGCGAAAAAGGCATAGGGTCGACATCCTTAACAGCGATGTACGACTCATCGCCGGTCAGCTTTCTCAGCTTGGCCGCTCTGCGTCTCAAAATGGTAGCATGGTGAGTCTCAGGGATGAGTGCCACGTTGACAACGTAAACGAAGCCCGAGAAAATCATGAAAACCCAGTATACCCATCTGAATGTCGGTGTGAACTTGATGAAATCGGCGATGAAGGCGCCAATGACAACACCGATAGTGGGTCCGAGAAATGGACAGGCAGAGAAGACACTCATGGCAATTCCGCGCTCCGAAGTTCTCCAAATATCACCGAGGGATCCGCCAATGACTGTCATTGGGGCTGAGAAGAAGATGCCGCTGATTAAACGACAGACAATAAGAGTGCCAATATTTTTTGCAAGAGCACAAGGAATGATGAAAATAATACCAAGTAGAATGGTTGACAGGTAAATTTTTTGGCGACCAATCTCTTCTGAGACTGGTGCAAAAACAAGAGGGCCAACGCCAAAACCAATGACAAACATAGTCACCGTGAGAATGACGACTTCAAGAGAAACTCCGAAGTATGCTTGCGGGGAATCCATATCACCAGTAACAATGGCCGAACCTAGAGCAACATCAAAGCAAAGTAAACCCAGAATTAAAGTAATCATCCATTTTCTGAACTTGCTCATATTGCGTGGATCATCCTTATCGTCTTCTAGAAAGACAACGAGACGCTTGCCAGTCTCAGCGTCTACAAAGTACTGATAGGGATCCTCTGGATTGAGCTCCTTGTGTTTCTCAGAAGGTCGCATATTTGTGGAAATTCTTGATAGCTCTTGGTGTAGAGAGCCATCTTCAAAGGCGAGGTCTACCGAGTCATGGTCGCTCGCCAGCTTTTCAACAGCCGCCTCATCATCGAGGACAAGATTTGAGTCATTAGTAACTGATGTGGAAGAATCAGGCATGGTATAGATTTATGGAGTTCAATTGAAGTTTACATCCCTTCTTATATAGCTATTTTGTCCAGGGCTTATGACCCTCTTCTTGCTCGGTCGCAACTTGTAGTGCCGATAATGTTAATCAGCAGGCGCTGCGTGGATGCGAGGCAGTTTTTCGAGAAGAATTGCGGGGAAAATAGACTTTAAAAGAGAATTGAAACGTGAATAGGACAGAGAAACTTCCTATTGATATCACTGTTGATTTTTGCAGTTGTATTCCAGACTCCTGAGCTGATTTCAATCTTCTTCTCTTCTTTCTGCTGCTGCTCCCACCTGACATCTCCGATGTTATCGCCAAAGATCGCCGGCGGAGAAGCGTCGGCTACAAAAGTCCCGACAGCCGATATTTCCTCTTTGGCCCAAAAGGTCCATTCAGGCAGTTGTCGGAGAATATAGAGACGAGGATGCAAGGAAACGCTTGCTAATCAAAGGCTTGGCAAAGAAGTTGGTACCATGTGGCAAAGAGTTGCGTTTGTAAAATGCTGATGAAAAGCCACTAATCTGTGGATCGCCATGTATGACTTGCTGACTAGTGCGCATTGGGTCATTTCTTTAGAGAGCTTTCTTGACATATGCATCCGCCTGGTCCCTGCAGCACAAGGCTGCATTAGGCCCAAACGTAAACTTTTGCAGATTACCGCCTTTCAACGAAAGGGCTGATGCCGGGAGTTTCCACTTCGGCAAAGACCTGTCGCCTGACAAAGACAAGGCGATGTGTGCTAACAGATAAGGCAGTATTGATAGTCTGAATCCCGAAAAAAAGTAGTATTAGCTATCCAAGCAACTCTCCTGATAAATAAGTTAGACCGATGGACCAGGGTGAGATACGCCTGGCGCGGGGGGCGGCGGGGGAAGATATCCCATGGCGACGAGCATCTCAATCGGCGGCATCTTGATCTCTCCAGATCGAACCTTATCAAAAAACTCTGGAGGGGGTGGGGGAAACTCCACACCGGGAGGCAGGGTCATGTGTGCGAATGGTTCTGGAGGGAAAGCCATTTGCGGTGGGGGAGGATAATAGCCCGGCGGAGGGGCCATTCCAGGAGTGAACCCTGGACGTGGACCTTGTGGCCACACCTGGGGCAATCCAGGGGGAAATGGTAGATTCATATCTGGAGGGATATGCAGAGGCATTCCGGTAGAGATTCCAGAGGGCATTCTTGGAGGCATCTCCGGGCGTGATCCCTGGAAGGCACCAGATGGCAGTCCTTGATACTCCCCTGAGGGCAGCCTCTGGAGCATTCCTGGGGGTAGACCATGGGGGATTCCCGGGGGAATTCCTGGAAATATTCCCGGAGCCATCCCTGGAGGGGCTCCTCCAGGAAGAGCTCCTGGGGCAGTCCCTAAGGGGATTGCCTGATGGGAGCTTTCTGGGGAGCTTTGAGACACCCCCGATGGCCCTGTAGATAGCGGGTGCATGCCAGGAGGCGAGCGTTGTAAAGACTGCGCAGAGGCTGCCAAGGCAATGCCGGGTGGGGCAGACGGGATGAGAGGCATTTCACCGGAATGGTGAGATAAGGAAGGTAGCGGACCAGAATACGTTACAGCTGAAGAAACCTCATCATCAGATTCCGCACTCGGCTGCTGGGGTTGATCATACCTATGCGTGATTTCGGGGCTGCTCTGACTCGCAGAGCCGAGAGAAGCAGATGCACGCCTGCGCACAACCGAAACTGCCCCATCTCCCACAATAACGATCTCACCAGCAGCTGTAGCCTCGGCTGCTTCCGCAGAACCTCGCACCGGTGGCATGTCCCAGATGTCATCTCTGACACTGTCATCAGCATCCTCGTGAAGTGGTCGTTCCCTGCGCCATGAACCCCTAGTCTTATCAGCTGTAGCGCGATGTTGATCATGTCCCGTTGCTCCAGCCCCAGCACTTTTACGGTCTCCCTTACGCTGATCAGCCCACCGGGCCTGCGCCTTCCAATTCTCAAACTCCTCAACCGCATGAGCCGGAACATGTCCGCTGCCCTCCTGTTGATCCGCATGGTGGCGACTACGCCAAGGCAAGTGCGTTTGCTGCGTCAAATAATCATCCGACCCTCGCGAATCGCGCCTTTGGCTGCTGTCCCCACCGCCGCGGTAAGAATATCCATAAATATTATTACTACGACTACCTGATGACTCGGCTCCAAAACGGCTGCCGCCACGAGAGCCCTTGCCACGTCTGGAGGTCTTGACAGACGCCCAGCCTTCGTCGGCTCCGGCTACCTCGTCGGCAACGGCAAGCTCAGCCGCTTGAGCCTGGACAGCAAAAGACGGTTTCACTGCGTTGGCCTCCGACGACGAGTCGCTGCGCTTGTTGGCGCGCTGCAGGTAGATAGACACGAGATCGGCCACCTCATCGCCTACCTCGTCGCGGTTGATAGCCTTGCTGTAGTCGATCTCCGGCTTCTTGCCCAGCTTGGCGGCCTCAGCAGCACTGTGTTAGTTGTGTTTTGGGAGGCCCATTGGATCGCGGGCAGATTTCAATGGGATGAGTCCTCAAGAGTCCCTGGGAAAGAGTCCCAAGAGACCAGGCCATTGGGACGATTTCCACTTGTAAATCCACTGGCCCACTGGGCAAAAAAAAATTGGGCTACTCACCTCTCGGCGGTCTGCTCAAACTTGAAGGCAAATTCTGGCGCAGCGCACAGGGTGGATTGGCGCAAAGTCAGCAACTGTCCTACGGTGTAGTTTGGCATTTTCTCAAAACGGCAAAACGGCGATGGCGTTGGGGTAAGGAAGGGTTTCTAGAGTCGCGTGTTGTCTCTTTTATAAAGATTGACTGTGAGTAGCAGTTTGGTGGGTGACCGCATTTTTAACAGATTGGGTTTGATGGCGGGGCGTATGACAGGGGCTAGCAGGGTGCCTGGCTGCTAGACTAGCCGGCCACCCTCGCTAAGTGCAATTGAGTTTTAGGAACAATAATACCGCCCCGCAATAGGGCCTGCGTTGTCTGACTTTCACCAGATTTCCCACAGACCAACCAAACTTATTTTGGGACTGATCTGGTGGACAGACCCAGTCTCTGCAATAGCCCAAGAAGGGCAGCTCTAAGGCAGGCATAAGTACAGGTGAAAGGGAGTTTAGATCTTGCTGTTAATACTGCAAAATTCTTCTTGATCAAACTCTTCAGTAATTATGAGAAGTTTCCAGATCTTGTCGCTCTCTGCGGCAATTCCCCTTAGGATCTCATCCTTACCTACTTTCCCCAGATTCATATCTCGCATGGCCATCCATATCCATAGCATACTAGATATTACACGACACTAATACACATTCTTCTTCCTTCATTCTAACTAATGCTTGTTGTATATAATGAATCCGCCTCCACAAAGCGTTCTAAGATGATGTGGCTATTTCGGTGGTTCAATCCCCGCTACTGGCATCTTCGCCAAAACATTAGGCACCATGAAGTCTATGCTCATGAGGCCAAGCTGTCAAAGCATCATAGATACTCGAGAGCCAGTAATTCGCTCAATCGCCAGGTTGCTCCTCTCCGGCGCTATGAGCGCACACAAAGGATAACGCTGCGCCATCCAAAGCGCATTTTTGTCCCCAAGTACGTCCTGCGCAACAGAGCTCGCCGTACAGCAGCACTGCCTATTCGTGTACCAAGAGCAATGCTGCGCCACTCTTTACAGCGCGCAGTTAAGGGTCGCTCTGGCCATGCCTATGTGATTTCTAGTCATCACGAGCGCAATGTGAAGCACCACTTCAGACTTCGTGAGATGATTGGAAGGCGCATCAGAGAGCTGCGAGCCGTAATGCACTACGCAAGGCATCCGCCGACTCTGTTGCAGCTGGCATCTCTTGGAAAGCACATTGCTTTGGAAAAGACTGCAGGCTTACTTGCCAGGCACCTGCTGGGGGTTGACGCGGAGCACGCTGTCGTGTCCACCATGAGTCGCCGTCTTGGCAAAGATGAGCGCAGTTGGCGCACTGTTGCACAACACATTCCAGTCTACTGATTGAAAACAAATCACGGCTGTATTGTTTAAATACCCTATAGAAAATCAACAAATCAGAAAAACAACAATCAACATTTTAGCATGGCAAAAGCACAGCTAACCGAGCAGACCGCTGAGAAGGCTGGTGCCAGAGGAGGCAAGAGAGGTGAGACTCTTGAAGGTCTTGAGGAGAGAGCTAATGTTAGACGAAGACAGCAGCGAGGAAAGTCCGCTGGAAGTGGAAGTAGAGCTCGAAGAAGCACGCTTCTCAACACCATCCACCTGCTCAGTATCCACGGAGTCAATAGAAGGACCACCTTGATAGACAAAACTGTCAAAGTCAGAAACAGGGGCCTGGGCAGAAACCTCCTGGCCAGCATTGGATTGCATTGGAGTAGCGAGGATGGCGGAAGCAGCAAGGAGAGTGATGGCGGCGGCGTTGATCTTGACCATTTTAAAAGAAGGAAGAGTGGATAATGAGCGAAGAAAGGAAGTCCGAGTGAGTGTGAATGCTTGTTAAACCACAAACAAACGCTTCCTCTTATACTCCTATAGCCAAAGCCAAAGGCTCATATCGTACGAGCCGGCCGGCTGCACTTGAGCGGCAGGCAGTGACCTGCACAGCTGTGTCAGAGCTCTGACGATCGAGAAAAACCCCAAACTTGGTCCTTACACCATGATAAGTGCAGCATGCGTGGAAGCTTGGGTAGGCGTATCAAAGCTAGTGGCCTAGTTGCAAAGTCAATCACCTTGTCCACAATGACAATGAACAGGTAGATGATGACCAAAATAATATCAAGAGTGATCTCTCTTGCACTCATGGAACTTGTAGAACCGATGATGCGAAGTCGCGGCGGCGCAGTCAACTCTCACTCACCATCAAATTAGCTTTAAGGGCCAAGGCTAGCTGCCACACCGGGAGCTGTACAAGCTCCGAAGCACTTGTACAGTAGCCAATAGAGATTGGCGGTGGAACAAAAGCACCGCAGTAGCACAACAGAATGCCATAAATGTTTCTCAAGCCAGGCCCGGCGTTGCGCATTCGCTACCGTGCCCCTGCTAGCTCCTTTATATCTAGCGCCAATATCTGAAGACACTCTATATCTGTACATTGAAAATTAATTACTATTCCAGCTATTTTCACGTCAAACAGCCTTTTCTCTTGTTGTACAAATCATTTGCTACTAATCCTTTCAATTGCTGCCCGGGTTTCACCGTCCCAGCGGCTGTCATGCCCGCAGTTTCAGACCCACTAAACTGCGTCACACAGACTCACATTTAGTGGCCTTTTCCCAGTAGTAAAACATCCACTCACTCACAAACATCATCCCAGCTACGACCATCTGCCATGCCGTATGACAATGACGGTAAGTTTCAGCTCTAAATTTGACCTGTAATGCAGCCACTAACGCAGATCTCTATGATTATGACGACGAGGAATACGACGACGGTAAGTACAGCTGACTTAATCTGGCTAAAGGGCCCTTATACTGACAATAGACATGCTGGACGCTATAGATGAAGTCCAGGCGAACCTTGGTTCTGTGAAGGCCTCGCAAGACGAAATCGCAGACTTTCTCTACGATTATGACTATGACACGGTTGCGGCTGTGGAGTTTTTCAGGGAGCGTCAGGCGAAACAGCAGGCCAATAGAGCTGCAAAGGCCGCTCCTGCACCTAAAGCACAAAGTGAGTATTCCAAAAACGGGGTGCCTAATGTTGAAAGCACTGTGGCACCGTCGGGGAAAATGGCGGGGTTGCAAGGGTCTGCTTCTAGAGGCTCCAAGCTGACTGCGCTTGCCTCCAAGTCTGCTGCTGGCAGTGGACTTGACAGGGCAGGGCAAGCTGGCCAGGATGCTTCAGCACTGGCTTCTGGGGGCTCCAAACTGTCTGCACTGGCTTCTGGAGGATCCAAACTGTCAGCGTTGGCCAGTCAAGGCTCCAAGCAACCGCCAGGATCAAAGCTGGCGGCGCTAGCTGCATCTTCAAAGCTTTCAGCACTGGGAACTGCCAACAGAACTGAAAGCCAGGCGGGAAACTCTTCTACGGACCGTAAAAGCAAGCTATTGGCGCTTGGGTCTGCCAACAAGGGAGCTCAACCAATTGTGATTCCCAGACGCCAGCCCGCTCAGACGACGAAGCAAGCCGCACCAGAGCCTCAGGCAGAGCCTGCCAAGCCCAAGCAGGTTGCCCCTCAAATCAACTACAATGTTATACCGCCTGCTCCGGCTGGTGCCTCATCTGTTTCGCCTTTGGCATCATCGATTTTTTGCTCTTACCCAAGCAAAGTCCTTCATGAGCATAATACTAATCTATTACCAGTTGCACGAGATCTTTCGGCGTTCAATGAGCCCTCTCCTGACGATGTGGTGCTAAAGGCACAGACAAAGGATCATCAAAAGGCCAAGACGGTCCCAGCTGTGGCCCAGAAGACTCCGCCAGCTAGCGATGTAGGCGCAGTTACCGCCAAGCTGGCATCTGCTTCAATTAAACCGGCTGATGCAGAGCCATCATTTGCAGCACGCTGGAAGAAGCTGTCACTTTCCGCCAAGGAGCTGTTGCAAAGTCAGCAGCCCAAGCTCTCCTTTGCCGTGGTGGGCCATGTCGATGCCGGCAAATCCACCCTCATGGGTCGCCTACTGCTTGACAGCGGCAATGTTGATAAGCATGTTGTGGAAAAGTACAAAAAGCAGGCTGCTGAATCTGGCAAGGGCTCGTTTGCACTTGCCTGGGTTCTCGACCAGACAGAAGAGGAGCGCAACCGGGGTGTCACGATGGATATATGCGTGTCATCTTTTGCCACAGAAAAGGCAGTGTTCACGATTGTAGATTCGCCAGGTCATCGCGATTTCATTCCAAAAATGATTGCAGGCTCAAGTCAGGTTGATGCAGGACTTCTCGTGATTGATGCTGTCTACTTTGAGGATGGCATTGAACGTGACGGCCAGACTAAAGAGCACGCCATGCTTGTGAAATCTCTGGGCGTTGATGTCATGGTCATTGCTATCAACAAAATGGATGCTCGGGAATGGTCTGAAGAGACGTTCAACTTCATTGTTGACTACATGACGCAGTTCTTGACGAAGACCGCCGGCTTCAAGAAGACGAACCTGCATTTTGTGCCGTGCTCTGGACTTGATGGTGCCAACGTGGTAGTACCAGCTAAAAAGGAGGCCCCCTGGTTCAAGGGTGATCCTCTTCTTGCGCAGCTCGAGGAGATTGCTCTTGCACACAGTAAAGTTAATTTGGATCCTGACCTTCTTGCGCAAGGCAAGATTCCTCTTCGCATGACGGTTGCTGATGTGGAAAGTGTTAGCAACGTTTCTGGTGTGACTGTAAAGGGACGTATCGTGGAGGGTGCCCTCTTGGTTGGCGACACGGTTTCCATCAGTCCAACGATGAAAACAGCCACTGTCAAGTCCATGACGCGAGGAGCAGATGAAGAGGCGTCAGTTGCGCTGGTTCGGGATCAGGTCTCACTTGTGCTTGACGGTGTTGATCTCAATGATATTCACGCCGGCGATGTGCTGTCTGATACGGGCCATCCGCTGCCAGTTGTTGACAAGATTTCTAGCACGCGTATTGTCATTATGGCTGCACCACGTCCCATCACTGTTGGCGCACGCGTGCTGTTTTATCGCGGTCGCACGGAAGTGCCGTGCAAGATCACCAAGCTTCATGCTCTGCTTGACAAGGCTGACGGCAGTGTGACGAAGGCGAATCCGCGCGTACTGCTAGGCAACCAGACTGCGTCGGTGGAGCTGACGCTGGACACGGCGATTCCACTTGCGACATTTGCTGAGTGCAAGACGCTGGGTCGCTATGTCCTGCGCAAAGACGGCCGCACAGTGGCTGCCGGTGTTGTCGACACGATCTAAATATTTGCATAATGTACAGTTGATATTAGAATCTATAAATATAGTGCGCTAGGCTGTCTGCGAGCGCACAACGAGAATGACAGAGTCACCTCTGAGAAACATTTTGGGGATGAACTGCTCCTTGTTGACCGGCTTTCCGCGCGTACCATTGGGCAGCTTCGGGGTCTCTGTCCACATGACACGGACATTTTCCAGCACCATGTTTGAGTGCCTGTCAAATGCCTTGACTCTGGCGAGAAACTTTTTATTGTTGCGGCACGAGATGAGGACCTGTGAGTGGTTCTGGACAGCGGCTTGGAGCACAGAGAGAGGGCCGTTACTAAACTCAAACTCCTCCAGCTGGGCCCTTTCGAGCGGATTCAGAGTTGCCTTGTCCTTGTCGATGAGTTCAGCCATGTTGTAGGAGGGTTGAAATTTGTGGGATCTTTGGGGCAGCGCCCCAGAAGCGGCCCAGCCGCGCCAAGGGGCAACTGATCAGAAGCAGTCAGAGTCTGCGGGAGAAAGGAAGAGTCTGGGACAAATATCAGTTTGACACCCCGCTTACATGCCATCGGCGGTCCGAGCTTCGGACTTGGAACCCTTTGACTCGCTGCGCTTTCTGGTCCAGTCGTCGGCGGCGGCCAGTTACTAATCATGGGGCAGTGGCCCAATACCCGGCGCAAGATTTGCTGAGGAAGTTTTTAGTGAAGCCTCCGGCTGGCATTTTACTAGCATACCCCTAACTAGGGCAGCTGCAGCGCAGCAGCTAATTCTGTGTACTAAAACTGCTGCTATTGCCGCTGACAGTCAATTCTCCACGGGGCAGTGGCCGCTCTGAGGCCACTGGCCGGAGCACATGTGCCGAGCAGCACAACTGCGGCTGGATCCCGAGACAAGTGAGTTGCATGAGGCATTCCCGCGAACTTGCAACCAGGACGCCTGCTGATGACCCAAAATGGTCTCCTCATCCATGAGGCTTCCACCTGCCGATCCTGTCGCCCCACCGTTCACCCCCAGCCGTACCTCCTCGGTCAAGCGTAGCTGCGAGACGGTGGTGGGAGCAACAAGAGGTGGCTGGGGGTGCAACCGTTGCTTGCTTCACTGCCAAAATTGCGGGGTACTTGTCAGTCCTTGAACTTCTCTGAAGTTCCCACCCTTCTTTTATCCTTTTCTCTCTTTCTCCTTTTCTCTTTTTCACCCAGTTCCGCCTAGCAACTCGAAGCCCACACTAACGATTAACCCCACTTACCCGAACGTGACTCCATAGTAGCCTTCACCCCATAGCAGCCTCGGGCAACTAATCCTCCTCCCAAATACCACCACAAACTCCACACTCGGCGTTATAAAACATCTCGTGGCGCCTGCTGCTAAGCTTGTAACCTGTACTCTTCCTGCCCCCCGTGCTCGCGGCCATGCCTGCAGTCTACCAGCCCAAGCACCAGAGATTAATTCTCAAATGCTACCCTGCCGGCAGAGACATTGACAAAAAGCCCAACGCCAGTGACCTGTCGTATCTCCTGTACTATGCGTCGGCAAGGCGCACAAAACTCACAAAGGTGGCCCCGTTTATTGAGAAGTTGGTCCGCTCAGATGTAGCTCATTCTCGCCTTGGCAATGCCATGGTGTCACTTGACATTCTCAAAGCCCTCACAGACGTTTGCTACGCCGATTTGGACAAGTTTGCGACCACCGTGATGGTCGCTTTAAACACCGCCCTGCAGTCCAACGACCTTCCTTTGGCCCAGCGAGCGGCTCCGCTGTGGGTATCTTTCTGCGCTCACTACAACAACGAGCTGCTGGCCGGAAACCCGGACTTCACTCTGTCGTTTCGCCAGGTCTTGACGCGCTACTGCCACACGGCAGCTGCAACCGAGACCCAGCTGAAGGCTTCGGGAAACGCTGTAAATCTTGATGAGTGGCATTTGGTTGGTGTCGAGGCTCTGCGCGCCTTTGCTGCCTCCCCTGCTGTCTCCAGCACCGTGGGTCAACAGCAACTCGGCGCTATGGCCCAGATTCTTCTTCAATACCTGGCTCTTATGCCCCCGTCTCAGCTGGACCGCATTTCCAAGTCTGCGTCCACTGCGGCTGACTCCGAGCCTGGCCGCCCCATCCCGCTGCTTGCATTCGAGGCCTTGGCCTCAGTCGTTGACACCACCTCAGTGTCTCAAATCTCAGACACGCTACGGGCAGTTATTGACTGGGTGGCTGAATACAATGGCACTTTTGCAGTCGATGTGAAACAGCCCGGATCTGAATTCCAAGAGCCGTTGAGCCTCACTGACACCGAAATTTCTCGCAACGGTGGCTCGCGCTTAGCAGCTGCATCCGTCGAGTCTCTGCGCGCTCGTGCATCACGTCGTCGCATGTCTCATGCTTCAAACTCCTCCATTTTTGCTCAGAGACAATCATTCCTGGCTCTCTCTCCGGACGAAATGTACCAAGCATACCCAATGTCGGGTGCCGGCGTCTCGAACCTTGAGTGGGCAGCAACACTTATCCAATGCATAGCCAGATTCATTCCTGTACAGTTTCGCTTCACCATTGTTATGGTTCTCGCTCGCATGCATTCTCGCCTCGCGCCCGGTGACCGTTCCAAAATTGAGTTCACAGTTGACCTCATGTACAGAATGCTTTGCTCCTCCGTTTCCATGGTTGGACTTTCAGTCATTGATGTGCTTCGCATGCTGCTTGACTCCCAGTACTCACTCCTCAAGTCAAATCTGCATCAGTCAGAGTCTACAATTGTCATAAACAAGGTTGAACGGTGCATTGGTGCTCTCTCTTACCACGTGTACTACGGTGATCAAATTCACAACATGGTGCAGGAGATTTTGGCGCGTTGCTCTACAGGTTCAATATCTACAGCAGAAAACAGTCACACCACAAGCCACGCGGACAGTTCGTCACCTCAGTCTCCAGTCCGCCACCGTAGACAAACATTGCAGCAAAGACTACAGGAAAAGAGAGCCAAAAGAGAGGAGCGCAGACAACGGCGCAGGTCAAGGCTTGGTCTGACGCTTAGCCATTCTAGTAACCGCCACACCAATGGCAATGCCAATGGCCACACAAATGGGCAAACAAATGGAAACTATAGAAGCAACGAGGGCAATGCTGACAGTGATGACCATGCTGAATTTTCTTCATCGGAGTCTGAGGACGAGATTGAACAAGGTCAAGACACACTAGACTACGTCGACTCGCAAACGGTCACTAGCGTTTATTCGTTTGAAACTCTTGTGGCATACCTCAATGACCTCACGGCTATCATTGGTTTTCCCTATCACACACAAAGTCTCAGAGTAAGACCTGTCCCCATTCTGGCTTGGCAGAATACCCATCACCTCATCTCCCACGAAGATTTCAGAGTTCGATCGGCATATGTTGAGGCTTTTGTGGGCTACATCAAGTCTAATCTTGTTGACGAATCAAGTAAGACGTTTCACACCCGATCATTGTACCAACAGTACTCTTCACCTCTACCCAATCCTTTCCAATCTTCAGTGGGACGTCTGATGCTCGAAATCTATAACTCAGCTGTTAGTCCGCCTACAAGCAGTAAGACAATTGCGCATTTCAAACTGCTGCAAACGCTTGTTGTCAGCTGTATACGGGCGTTACATTCTGAGGCATCGGTACGTGCTTTTCCTGTTTTGCTCATGCTGGACAAGATTAGTGGCGATTTCATCAAGTTGGAGAACGGTCAAGTACATTCCAGGCCTATACCAGAAGCCACACAGCGTAGATCCAGCAACGCTTCCATGCTACACGACAGCAAAGAAGAAGGCACAGTTGTCCACCTGCTTTGTATCTCTTCTTTTGCGCTGGTGGGGCTTTATGAATGTGCAAAGGATCTCAAAATGGACCAGCTGGTACATGATACAAAGCAAGAGATTGCAAAAAGACAGAAAAATCAAGTATGGATTCCTCTCAGTGAAGAGCCTATTTCTCATCTTGATATCAAAGACAATTTGCACACGATTAGCTCAATTCCAAATGAAAGCTACGCTTCGTCTGAGGTGTTTATCGACGACACAGAAACGCTTGGTGAAAAGGACCGCACGGTTATGAACTACTGGGTGGTAGAAAGTCTCATTTCTGGCTCCAATGGTGGCCATGTCAGTGGCGATGCCCACACAGGCACGCTTGATAGGCAGCTCTCACAATATGTCGTTGGTCCAACAGCACTCAAAAGTGTTAGTGAACAGGCTCGTTTCAACATTCCTGCACGGGGTTCGTCAGAGTCTCTTGGAGTAGCTAATTCGGTCATGATGATGTCTATCAATGCTGGACTAAATGGTGAGACTAGGTCACAAGTCATGGATCTTTATGGACCAGAGCTGAAAGCCAACGCTATGAGCATTGTCAGGAATGGCAGCATTCATTCCGGGTCTTCTGTGTTGACTGTTCCTAGAGTCTCTGAACTGAAACGTTTGGCTAGCGGGCATATTGGCGGTCACCGCTCTAGCTCCGCTAACTCATCAACTGGTACTACCAATTCTGTATCATTAAAGGAGGCTCTTCTGGGCAAGTCGAGCATGTCTCGCCTGAATGAAGCCACACCAGCTGGAAAGACTGAGAGCACGTTTGACTTTGAGGAAAAGGCCGACTTGACATCATTTATTTCGAACATGACCATCAGCTCTCGTGGTAAAATTTCCACACCTCTATCAATTTAAACACTGCAGGAATTGTAGGAAGTCATATAATGCTATTTACAAATGGAATTTGGGCTCACGATTGTTCTAGGCGTGCTTCTTCTGCCTCCTTCTTGCTCATGAGGTTATCGACAAAGTGGGTGATCTCAAACGCAACTTCAACCATGATGAGAACAATAATCATCCACTCCAGGCGAACGGATTGCTGTTCCGAGATGTGTGTCTGTAAAATTCCCACAAGTTCGGATGCATAATCCAACTTTTTGTTGAGAATGGCAATTCGTGGTGAAACATCAAGCTTGCGAGAGATGAGCGTATAAATGCTTTCGAGCTCAGGCTCCGACCAGTACAAATCTGGTGTCTCGATAAGTTCTGAGTGTAAATTGAGCTGACCGCGTATTTGCAGCAGGCGTCCAGTGATTCTCAGTACTTCTTTACCCGTCATTTTGGAGAGGTGGCCAGTTGCCATCTTGTCCGAGATACCTTTTATACTGACCATGAACTTGTCTAGAGACATTTCCAGTGCCGCAAGCTTTGTAGACCTTGCCAAACCAGATGAGAAAGCCGCCATATCTATGAGCCGCTGTTTATGAGACGAACCAGCGATATAAATAACGTCGCCCTCCATCCTGCTTTTGGAACCTGTCTCATCACCAACTTCTTCGCAATAGTCCATATCCTCGGTCTCCACGTCCTTATAAGGGCGGATTTCATATTTTCGCAGACTTGGTACAATCTGGCTCTTGACCTGCTGTTCACTGACACCCCAGGCGACGACTGTGCCATTCTTCAGCACCATGATGTCAGCCAAGTGGTCGTGATTTGTATTAAGCTGCAGGTGAACAATCTCAGAGGGCACGAGAAACCGAGCGGGCGGTAGCTCAGTATCACCATTGTCGCGGACCAGCGCTCTGATGTCGTACATCTCGCATGTTGATGCTGTGGTACAGCTACGTAGAACCTCTTCATCTTTAGGAGGCTGAGCATTCAGAGATCTTCTTAGACCCTGCTGAACAGAATTCTTTGTTCCTCGTGGCGATTTCGAATAGTTTCTAATCAACTGTGATTGGTGGCTAATTAGAGGATTTGGGCATGTGGACGCTGCTACCAGCGTCCTAGAAGCACGCCAGCAAAGGCCTGGAGCTGCTGCTCGGCGAGCAAGACCAAAAAGCATTTCCTGATAAATGACTTGTAGTCTGAACCACGGATAATGGCGAGTTGTTGGTGATGGTCTAATTGGAGCTGTGTTTGACAGATCTCGGAATTTCGGCATGAGGTCATTTCTGGCGTCGGAAAAAGGCAGTAGCACGACCTCCACTGAGCAGAAAGATAGAGACCAGAATATAATTAGAGAAAATAAAGAATATGTAAATAAGGTTAAATTACAAAGCGGAAGCTTGGGTCGGTATCTGTTGGCACATCTTCCATCTCCCTCAGATCCACTGTGAATCCCTGCTTTTTATCAATCTTTTTGTTCAGGTAAACCAAGTACTGGCGCAGCGTGAGAGAGAAACAGAACAAGGCGCACGTAAAAGCAAACCCAATCCACATACCTTGTGTGTAATGAGGTGCTTGTCTGGTAGGAAACAGTCTTGTGCCTAGCAATGGGCCACACTGTCCAGCCATTTGCAGCATCACGTAGCCAATATTCTTCTTGGAGTCGGATGTGTGAAGATTACCGCTCCAGGTGAGTAGAAGGGATACGCAGGGGAATATACCGGCACACACAAGATATATCGCAAAGTATCTCACAGCCAGTGTCTCACAGACAGCCAGCAAGAGATACCCCACTGCACCAATTGCTGAATGAATGCAAATCAGTAGCCCTCTCTGCATGAACTTGTCAGACAGCCATGAAGAAAACAAGAGGACCAAAAAAGTGAGGACATAAGGAGGTGCTGTCAATCCTTGAGCACGCACTGAACTGTAGCCAAGTCCCTCAACAATGGCTGGCATAAATACTGGGAGTGCTGAGAAAGAGACATTGATGCAGAAGTACATGAGCATTCCAAGCAAATTCTTTGGATCATAGAGAGATGAGAACACTTCACGCATATTGAAGGCAGAAGGAACCTCCACATCGCCATACTGCTGGACAGAACGAACCATAACCATCTCCTTCTGATCCTCCTTGAGGAACTTGCAGTCAGTGACACCTGAAGGGATAACGAGAAAGGCCATGGCACCGAAAACAACAGTGGGAAGACCTTCAACCAAAAAAAGAACTCTCCAATTCTCAATAGCAAGGTGATCGTTGCTGGTAATACCGTAGGCCAGAGCACCTGAAAAGGCAGATGCGAGTGGTGACATCGAAATGAACATGCCAACTCTCCATGCTAGCTCTTTACGTCGATAAAAGAATGAGAGATAGTATGGAACACCCGGGCCAAATCCAGCTTCAAAGATGCCCATCAGAAATCTAATGGCTGCCATTCCTCCAAAGCTCTGTGTGGCTGCTGAGCATGTTGAAACGATACCCCAGCACGCAACAACCACGGAGACGTAGTACCTGGCGGGAAAGACTTTCCAGCAAATAACAAGCACTTCGAAAACAATATAGGAAATGTAAAAAAGAGTCAACAGCATCTGGTATTGGCTGTCAGTCATGCCCAAGTCCTTGCTCAAGCCGGCGGTGTTGGCATTGCCAATATTTCCTCGATCCAGATAGGAGAGGAGATATAAAATGCAGAGATATCCAACAATGTGAAAGTCGAGAGATCTAAGAAGCTTTTTCTCCGCAGTCTTGTCGAAATGGATAGCCTGGATCTTATTTTCTTCCTCTTCCTTCACGGGAAATTCCCTTACTTCGGTCGGAGCTCTAGCGAGGTCTTCCTCGGCTATATCGTTGGCAAATGTCATTTTTTAACAGTGAAGATGGACTTGTGAGTGCGGTTGACAAGAATTGGACCGATTTATAAGGCTCCAAAAGGTATATGCTGCCCCTAAGCATGGATAGTCTACATCGCTGCAGCCACTGTGCGGGGAAGAGCGGGGTGCAGACAAGCTCTGCCAGTGCATTGGCTACTTTAGGATGCCTCCTGACACTGGTAGATTGATGTCCTTCTGCGGTAAGGATACCGCGAGCGAAATTAGCCACGATCAAGGCGGCTCTGAAATGCATGGGCGTTAGAAATACAAAAGAAATCTTCTCAAAGTTATTCCAAAGCTCACCAGATCCTCTCTCGGTCTGTATCCCCGTGTTCATACCCACAAAACAGATTCTGCATCTTTCTGAAGTGGTGACGTAGCTTTTCCGGCGGACATTATAGCCGGCGCTGGAATGCTTGTGCCGTAAGGGGAAATTAGTTGGTGGGGAAAAAGTTAATCCGCAAGCTGAGCTTGGCTTTGCTTGGCATGCAGTCAAATGCAATGCCGTCAACACGATCAGGAAAAAAAGATATGACCTTTGTTTCAATTGAGATCGAAAATTTGGCATGTCTTCTCTTCATCATCCACTACAACAGTCATGATGATGTCAGCTCTTGACCAGAACTAAGTTCTGGCGCCGCACCTTATCACAAGAAATTCTCTTCGCAGAGAAATTGGGGGACACTGCAGATATCGGAGGGGCAACCCCGGGAAGGCTTGAAAAGAAATGTCCGAAGCTTTTTCCGACCTCACGAGAAAAATGAAGTAAGCAGGCAGAATCAACCTGATATTCTACTGTCCTCTGAGAGCTTCAAATTATTCGAGCCATAATCCTGGTCTTGTGCCCTCAACATTGCTCCCCAAGCTCCCGAGGACACGCCTGCAAAAAAGAGGGGCCCCCAGGAGAATCTCGGAATACCCCACTTCAAAGGACGGCTTTATCGCGTGCGCAGTCAGAGGCATTCGGAACCCAACAGTTTTGGGGGGATCAGTCACTGGTGCTGAAATAGACGTGCTGCAGCAATTGCAATCTCTGAGTGGACATAGGTAAAATTTTGTACAGTACCATTAATCCTTCATCCAGATTATTCCATCACTTGATTATGATAGGCCTCTATCATGCTCCCCTCCAACTCGAGAGCGGGAGGGACCAGATCACTTGAAGACGTCCGAAAACATAACTCCAAGCTCTGGCATCGAAGAAACCATCAATTGGTAATTAAATAACGTATCGAAAGTTGGGATCTGTGTCAACAGGCACATCATCCATCTCCCTTAGATCTACAGTGAATCCCTGCTCCTTGTCAATTTTCTTGTTCAGGTACACCAAATACTGGCGCAGAGTGAGTGCAAAGACAAAGAGGCCACAAGTGAATCCAAAACCGATCCACATACCTTTCGTGTAATGAGGTGCCTGATTGGCAGGGAATAATCTTGTGCCAAGAACGGGTCCGCATTGGCCAGCCATCTGCAGCAAAACGTAGCCCACGTTCTTCTTAGAGTCTGAGGAGTGCAGGTTGCCAATCCAGGTCAGGAGAAGAGCCACACAGGGGAAAATACCAACACATGTGAGATAGATGGCAAAGTAGCGCACACCCACAGTGTGAGTGAGTGCTAAAATAAGGTAACCCGCACAACCGATCAGGGCGTGGATGCAGATCAACAGACCACGCTGCATAATTCTGTCTGACAGCCACGAAGAAAAAAGAACCACAAGAAAAGTGAGCACATATGGAGGTGCTGTAAGGCCTTGAGCACGGACAGCTGTGTAACCAAGGCCTTTGAGAATAGCGGGCATGAAAACTGGCAAAGCCGAAAAAGAAACATTGATGCAGAAAAACATGAGCATACCGAGAATATTCTTAGGGTCGTAGAGAGACTGCACGACTTCTCTGAGGTTGAACTTAGAAGAAACTTCAACGTCTCCATGCTGCTGAACAGAACGAACCATAACCATCTCTTTCTCTTTCTCATTTAGAAACTTGCAATCAGTGACACCGGACGGAATGACAAGAAAAGCTAGGGCACCAAATAGAATAGTAGGTAGGCCCTCTACCAGGAAAAGAACTCTCCAGTTCTCGATAGCTAAGTGCTGGTTGCTAGTGATACCGTAGGCCAGGGCACCAGAAAAGGCAGATGCAAGCGGAGACATGGAAATGAACATACCAACTCTCCAGGCCAGTTCTTTGCGCTTGTAGAAGAATGAAAGGTAGTATGGAACACCAGGACCAAAACCAGCCTCAAAAACACCCATAAGAAATCTGATCACTGCCATACCAGCAAATCCATTGACAGTGGCAGAACAGGTGGAAACAATACCCCATCCAACAACAATGAAGGGCACATAGTATCTAGCCGGAAAAAGCTTCCAGCAAATAATCATGACCTCAAATACAATGTATGAAATGTAGAAAAGAGTCAGCAACATTTGGTATTGTTCGTCATCGATTCCCACATCCTTGCTCATGCCAGCTGTGTTGGCATTGCCGATGTTGCCTCTGTCGAGGTAAGCAAGGAGATAGAGAAGGGAAGTGTAGCCAACAATTCTCAAGTCTAGTTTACGAAGAAGACGCTTTTCATCGGCTTTTTCATAGTGAATGCCCTGAATCTGATCATTGAGCTCTTGTTTTGTGGAGAACTCCATCACCTCTGTGGGGGCCTCCTCCCTTTGCGGCGGCTGCTGGGCTTTTTCGATCGACATTGAGGAGAGCGGTAAGTATGAGTACCAAAGGACAGGGCGGAAAAAACGCATTGCAGCTAGATCTTTTATAGACGACTTTCTTCCAGAGCGGAGCTCCGTGTCTGAAATTGTCGACTAGCGGGGTCATGCATGTGCGTCAATAGGTCCAGCGCTCCGCATGATGCAGCAGAGCAAAAAATGCGGGGCTGGCATTGGTGGCTCTCAAGAGGCTGATGTGGCCGCTTCCACAATCAGAAAAAGCGTATAAGGATATTCCAATATTCATAATCAAAGACATCTTGGGTATCTCAGTTGTGGCTTTTAACGCAGATGTGCTCAAACTCAAAACATTCTGGCTTCTGATGCAAGCTCTGGTCACAACCCCGAGCAAGAAAAGTCCGTCTGCCCCTCAACGCACCCCAGACATGTCAGCCGAAGGTGTCAGTCGCCTGCAGGAATATCTCAATGGGGTAATTAGTCAGTGGACACACGATCCGGGCTGGTCAAAATGCCAAGCGCAGTGGGTGACGGACGGGGAGGGTTGTGCCAAGCGAATGCCAAGTCAAAGCCAAGCTGGTAGCAGGGCGTATGAAAGACAGCTCAAAAAGAGAAAGACAGGCACTCAGGCACAGGAAAGAATACAACCATGGTCTATAAGGCAGGGTAGTTTTCTTCAAGTCGTAGTCCGTGATATTTTCATCCTGCTTTAACCTCAGCTTCCCCTCATCTTGGTTTTCGTCCCGTGCGCCTGCTTTTTCCCCGGATGCAGGTCGAGCCGCACAAAAGGCTCCGGGCGATGGAAACAGGAAGCAGAACTGCTGAAGGCTGGCATGTATGGAAGCCGTGAACTCAATATTACCGTCCGCCATCTTAATTTTAGATTTGATGCTCACAAAATAGACCATCAGCTACTGACATTCACCCTTTTGTATAGTCTGCTTACAACGCCTTTTTTTCAGTCTGCTGCCAGCCTCTGTGGGGGAGATGTGGACAGCAGTGTCTAGGGCGCCCAACAAATTGAGCACTGCAGTAACTTTGACTGTTTGAGGGAAAGGAAACAAAAGATCCCGCCTCTGCACTGCGGTCTTTGTTCATCTGAACTGATATCTGCACGCTACACCCTGTGGCGGCGTTTGGTTGCGGGGAAGCCATCGCATTACCGACGTCAATTGCCGTGCCCCGCTTATAGGGCCGGTTTTGGCGAAAGAACAGGCACAGTGCATGCGCGAAGCGGTCTGCCAGTCAGCTGCCAGCCAATGAAGCGCCAGACAATTAGGTAACAGCTCAACAGCCTACTAATCAATCGACAACGCCATGCAATGTATGCTATAACTGTACCAGTTACAGGCGTCTGAGGTACAGAACTTGGGTTTCCTTACGGTGGATTCTTTGATTCAGATTGCCAAGTCTTATCCGGAGTTTCTTCAGCAGGTTACAGGGATTTTTGGCCCGAGATATTCCGGAACCCCTCAAGGCTAGATCTACCAGTCTGGACAAGTGTGCAGTCGAGGAACCCCGATGTTCATGATGACAATATCTTTCACAAAAAATGATGATATTTTCGTCAATCCATATGCTACAACGTTACCTTATAATGGAATTCCTGACCTTGCTAGTTTTATATTCTTATAAGGGCATGAAGCGAGAAATCACTCGGACTTTTCGGCCGAAGTGGAAACTCCGTGCGGGGAGAGCATCCCTCGATGGAAGATCAGTTCTAAACGGAAGTGGGGATCGGAGATTGAAGGTCATAGAGTGGGGATAGAGGTTGCGGAAATGATAACTTGTTGGGGTCTGTTAAACAATGAAGAAATTCGGGAGACTCGGGCATATGGTAGGAGCGCCTGCACAGGTAGGTGGTTATCATAAATATCAAAGAGGCAGGAACTAAGTGACTAAAACTCATTGTTAGCTCTTTTGACGCCTGAGAAATTGCTGCGTTCACTTCTCAACTGCCTTAAGACTATTCTCACGTTTTATTCTTCTTTGGTCCGTCCGTTTTTGACCTCTCATAACCAAGAAATTCAGAGGCTCCTTAGATTGACATTCCAAAAAATCTAATGGAGTCAATAAGCAGATCAAGCCCAGGGAGACTGCATGGATTGTCAAAGATGAGACGACCACTCGTCCGAAAGAAGGTCACAGAAAGTTTAGATAGAGATCTATAACTATTCGCAAAAACATGATAGTCTCACCAGATGATTTCCGTGGCTGTCCTCGAGAGATTCTCCGAGCTTCAGCAAAAGCAAATTATAAGATCGTAGTTTTAGATGCATGGACAAGCGGTGAGTCTGGAAGTCATGAGAACTGGATGACAAAGTTCAAAGACAGCTAAGGAGATTTTATTGCCTCATCTCAATGATTGACCCATAATCTGGCAGATTCTGAACGAATTGACCAACTCTTTCCATTATATTTCAAGCCTAGGCTTATACAACATGGTACTGCAATTATTGTCATTTGAGAAGATAACATTTCTGTTTACAGCTAGTTGGCATTCAATGCTTTGAGGTCGAGAATTACAAGAGCTAACGTTTGCCAGTCAGGCTCCAGCAGCTTCCCTACCTTCGCAGCTGCGCCTCCAGAGCCGCTTGCGCCAGCTGTTGGTGCGGCTGTGCGGCGCGTCTACCAAAATAGAGCAGTGATGAGCTTCAAGTCTGCCAGGTCAGCACCGACGCAAGTGCGCAACACGCTCTACACACCCTGCTTTGAGCTAACGATTTGCGAATTTCAGTTCTACTTGTTTCAGCAGTCCTAATTTTCAGAACCCGAAATTTCCATATCACCACCCTCACTTTTCTTCTCCAGTTCAACTTCTCCACGCATCCCCATCTGTGCCCCATTTATCCCAGCCATCTCCAAAGTGCCCGGCCCGGGATCAACCAACCTTTTAAACTTGACATCCACAATGTCTAACCACGACGAGGCTGTGGCCATGTCTGTGAAGGACGTCCGCAACATGTGGCAGTCCATGTCGGAGCAGTCCGCAGAGTCTCCCTCGGCTCCGACAATTCCGGCCCAAGTTTCCCCCAGAAAACCAAAGCCAATTTTAAAACCCAAACCTGTTCGGCTGCAATCCGCAACTTTTGGTTCGGGAAATGTGCTTCCAACTCATGACAGAGCGCAGATAGCCACTGGGGCAAGTTCTGAGACAAGCAATGGTGTTTTTGAGGATTCTATGCCGGCCCCTAGAGGCTCGTCGCCAGCACAGAGCCTGCCAAGCAACCCTTTGTCTAAAAGCACAGTGTCCGCCACGTTCTCAAAGCCAAATGCGCAACCTTCTCCTGCTCCTTCTGCCCCTCCTGCTCTTCCTGCTTCTGCTCCTTCTACCTCTGCGCCCCAAGAGATGCCCTCACGTGTTCCTACCATTGACTGGAGCTTCGAGGCCAACGGATCTGATCCCATCAACCGGGCTAGCGTTCCCGCTACGGAATCAACTCCACCTCAGTTGCCTCGACGATCGACACAGCCCCCTGCTTTACCGCTCCGCCCGGACCAGCAGACGGCGCCAGCTTTGCCCTCACGCCCCGATCAGGCAGCAGCGATTACTCCACCCGTTGCCACCCCGGCTGTCGCAAGTTCAACTGAACTAGTTCCACCACCACTGCCTGCTCGTGAACTTCCCATTACACCAACCCCAGGGCTTGCTCCGGCGGGGTCATCTCTTACGGCTCCATCTCCGCCACGGTCACTCGCTAAATCCCCGGCTCCTCCTCCCCCTCGCAAATCTCGAACTCCGAACCCTGAGGCACTTTTATCTAGCCAAACCGCTCAGTCGTATTTTGAACACGCGCCCCAGGCTCCAGCCGCCAATGTCCTGTCTGCGCAGCACCCGCAGCTGGATTCTCACTTGAACCAGCTAGCAGAGATGACACACATGCCTGCTGAGCTGGGACAGCCAGCTGCGATCTATGTTCACCCAACTCCTACTGCCCGATCATCTTCCGTTCCACTAGCTGATACGGATAATTATCCTGTTTCATTTTCATCTTCTTCATACCCGAGCACGGCATCTCTTGCAAGCACAGCCCTCACCCCAGCTGAACTTCCTGCACGCTGCACTACCACTTTGCCTCTTGAAGAGCCGGAAGAATTCAAGCCAGAGCCTTACCAATATCCTGATTTTGCATACGCTGCACGCCGGCCGCCTGCATTCCCCTCCTCTGTGGAATCTTTCAAAACTAGATCAGAAGTTCGTGCCTTCTCCATCTATGAAAAGCATGCCTACGTTTCTTCTCATCCGAAAACCAAGCTAGTGGATCTAATGAGTGGACAGGATCTTGGTTCTTTTCCGCATAACGATCACAAAGTCACAACCTCAGCGTATATTGCTCTTGGGAATGTTAGCTTTCTTTGGCTCGGCTGCAAAGATGGCACACTTTTGCAGCTAGACCCCATATCACTTGCTCTCCACAGCAAGCGAACAAATGTGCATGTTCACCCCATTTCTATGATCACATTTTGCGAGGTTTCCCAAGAGATCTGGGTTTTAAGTGATGACGGCAAAATATCAGTTTGGAATATCAATGACATCTCACCTGCCGCTGGTGGCCTTCGTGAAACATTTAGAGGAGCCGCTCAGTTTTCGGCTTTTGCAGTTCATGGAGACCAGCTTTGGGTATCAAAAGATCGAGGGATTCAAGTTTTTCAGCCGTCTTCGCAAGTTCTACAACTGACTCCCAAGCCGCTACTGCTTCCCACGCATCCAGACGGTCAGCGCCAAATCGGCGATTTCACCTGCGCGGCTAACGACTCAGATGGCTCTAGTGACTCAGTCTTTTTTGGACATTCTGATGGCTCTATATCAATTTTTTCGAAATCCAGGCTTGCATGCGTTGCAGCGTATTCACTGGGTATTCACAGTATCTGTGCACTTCGTCTTCTTTTTCACCGGTACTTATGGGTCGGCCTTAGGACTGGTGAAGTTGTCGTGTGTGATGTCACTGCGTCCCCTTGGCGCATCATGAATCAATTCAAGGCTCATGATCATGGAGTTTCCAGCATTATTTGCGATGAGAGCTCTTTCCACCATTCCACTTCAGATTCAACTCTACCTGTGTTCACCCTTGCAGGCGGTCAGAGCACCATAAAAATTTGGGATGCACTACTCAAATGTGATTGGATAGAGACAAGGATGTACTCCAAGTCAGAAGCGTTTTCAAACATGCGCGATATTAACGTGCAGGTGGTGACATGGAATGCTGGTGCTTCAAAGCCTGATGATCTAGACGGCGATCCGACCGATGCAAAATTTTTGTCAAATCTCACCACCTATCCGAATGGTGTCACCGCACCTGAGGTTATAGTGTTTGGATTTCAAGAGCTGATAGATCTAGAAAACAAGTCTGCGTCAGCCAAGTCTATTTTCCAAAAACGCAAAAAGGGTGGTGCGAAAGATATTTCAATCAACTCCAAGATTTCCCACCAGTACAAGAATTGGCAGGACCGTCTTACAACTGCACTTAGCACCACTCACCCAGGAAAGTACAAGTTGATACACTCTTCCAATCTTTTGGGCCTGTTCACTTGTGTATTTTATGGTGGAGATTCCAACAGAATGCAAGGGGTGGAGTCGTGGGCGGTCAAAAACGGCCTAGGAGGAATCCATGGCAACAAGGGAGCCCTGATTGTGCGCTTGATAATTGATGACTCGTCGATGTGTTTTGTCAATTGCCATTTGGCTGCTGGTCAGTCCTCATCAATGAGCAGAAACAAAGATATTGAATCGATTCTCAACACGCCGGCCGAGCTCTCTGGAAACGATTCTTCTGTTTTCAAAAACAGAAATTTATTTATTAACGGCGGCGATGGCTCCATGGTTTTGGACCATGAAACATGCTTCTTGAGTGGAGACCTCAACTACAGGATCAACTTGCATCGCCAAATTGCAATGCATCTTATCAAAAACGACCAGCTAGGAAAGCTACTTGAAGCTGACCAACTTAGTATTCAAGTCAAGAAGAACCCTGCTTTCCGCCTTCGTTCCTTTGAGGAGGCTCCGATCACATTTCCACCCACATACAAGTTTGATGTGGGCACGGATGAATACGACAGCTCCGAAAAGAAGCGCGTGCCTGCGTGGTGTGACCGCATCTTTTACCGTTCAAGGTGGGCTCAGTGTCTGTCATATACTGCGCCCACAGTGCGTGTGTCTGATCACCGTCCAGTGGCTGGTCTCTACTCTGTCAAGGTAAAGACTGTAGTTCCAGGACACCGGCAGGCTGCCTATAAAAAATGCCTCGAGGAATGGGATGCGCACGTCGCATCTCTTCGATAGAACGTATAGACTACAACAAAATACATTTTCTTCCATTATCCTACTTTCTTTGAGTTCTTCACAGTTGAAGGCGCAAAAGCACTGCCAAGAGTATCGGGAACTTCAACATCCGACGCCGCGTCATTCTGGAATCGGAAATGCTGTCAGGCAACGGCGGTGGCCCTCTCCGACGCAGTTTTGATATTTCCGAGCGTCTCGTGACCTTTTCCGAGGCGCAGTTGTGGCGTGCGCCATGGCGCAGTAGGCCATATGCAGCATAGCCCCGCTTCAGCTGCATTATATGACGTGGGTATGATGTGGGGTTTGAGAGGAATCCACGGGTATAAGAAGACAGAGTTTCTCTTCAATCTTCATCAACTCGGTTCACTACCTCAGACACACACACACACTACTACTCTAGCAATGTTTTTCAATCATCACCACCATCACGGTCGCAGAAGACACCACGGTATGGGCATGGGCCTGGCCTCTGGTCTTGGTCTTGGAGCCGGGCTTAACATGCTTGGCCATCATCACCATCATCATCACGGCGGCATGTTTTTTGGCCCTGGCTTTGGCGGCCCCGGTGGCTTTGGAGGCCCCGGTGGCCCCGGTGGTTTTGGCGGTCCTGGTGGCTTTGGCCCTGGCGGTCCCGGTGGCTTTGGTCCTGGCGGTCCTGGCGGTCCTGGCGGCTTTGGAGGCCCCTGTTAATTCCAAAAGCCGTGCTACTACTAAGCTCATCCAAGTCCTGTAACCACCACAACTTCTCATCCACGTTCTCCAGGCGAGAATTTCAGACGATTCACCATTATTTACGATATTTACTATGCAGCATTAAATTATAAGGATAGACTATTTGTACAATAAATTGACTTTTCAGCCATGTTTACCAGTTTTGAGCTTTTGTTTTTCTCATTTTGACTTTCCAGGCGAAACGGCCATCAGCTAACGGCTGCATGACATGCTAGTTTCTCCGGCACAGTTGGGATTTTTCCGAGAGTTCGGTCACCAATTTCCACGGCGCCGCAGTCGGCCATATGCAGTGAGGCCCCTATAACGCAGGCAATGCTAGAAGATTTCATAGGTATAAAAAGGGACTGCTTCTTTGTCAATTTATTAACTCGGCCTTTAACTCTTTTATACAGCCAAATCCCGTTCGAACAATGTTTCTTTTCCGTCGCCGCCGCGACGACGAGCCCCACCGCCGCAAGCGCAGATGGTGGCACAACCATGATATGAGCTTTGGTCTAGCCTCTGCTCTAAGTTTTGGAGGTAGTGGCCTGCTTGGCCGTCAATCTAACCGTCGCCACAGAGGACCTAGTATGTTTTTCACTCCTGGCTTTGGCGGACCCCCCGGTGGATGTGGTGGTCCTGGCTTTGGCGGCCCAGGCTTTCCTGGCGGCCCAGGCTTTCCTGGCGGTCCAGGGTTTCCTGGCGGTCCAGGGTTTCCTGGCGGTCCAGGGTTTCCTGGCGGTCCTGGCGATCCTATGGGCTTTGGGGGCCCAGGTGGTCCTGGCGGTCCTGGCGGCCCTATGGGTTTTGGCGGCCCAGGCGGTCCTGGCGGCCCAGGCGGTCCTGGCGGCCCAGGCGGTCCTGGTGGCCCAGGTGGTCCTGGAGGTCCTGGAGGCCCTGGCGGCCCTGGCGGCCCTGGAGGGCCTGGTTGTTAGTTCCAGAAGCCGACAGCCATTCCAAGCATATCCGAACCACGGTAACAACCACTTTCTTGTTTGCCGAGCACTTCAGGAGCGAATCTGAGATATAATTGCCAGTATTCACGAAGTCTGATTTCCCGACAGCATCAACTTATCAGCATAGATTAATTGTAATACTAATTGAACCTTCAGCCAGAATTTCTTCCTTTACTTCTGTTTTTTATTTTCCTCATTCCCCCCCTCCTTTCCAAGCAAACCTTCCAGGGCGGATCGCCGACCTCATCACAAAAAGATATTTTTTTTCAGAGGCTGAAAAATCATTTCGACATGCCTATCGCACACAGTCTCAAAAAGGTCCAGAACAAGGTTGGCAGCGGCCTGCACGAACGCAGTCGAAAGCTGAAGCAGGTCCAAAGAGCATCCATCAGACAAGATAAACTTGAGCGTGAAAAAACTCTGCGCAGCAACGCCAAAGACATTGATCTGCTCAAGGTCATCTTTTTCCAGCAATGCATTAAAAACAGAAGTTATGCCGAGGGCCAGCAGGCTGACAGCTATACGAGACAGGATCTCTACAAATTTGCCCTCACATTTATCCAACGAAATGACACAGAGCTTAAGCGCCTCCGCGAGCAGCGTCGTCCGGGCAGACCCAAATCCAACCGACAGGATCAGCTTGAAAACCAGCGACAGAAGGAATTGGACGAGCTCAAATCTGGCACAAGTGTTCCAGATCTGATGGATCCAGAAAATGTTGACCTGATGCTGCTTTGGAACGGCTCCAAAGACGGCATGATGCAGTTCTCCTACGTGACCATCAGCGAAAGCGACGCTGGCGACGCCCACGCGGACACGATGGAAGCATAGGTTAATAAATAGCATGTTGAATTGCATAGGGTATATAATAACAAGTCGAGCATCAAAACAACAAAAAACGAGTTCAGGCTCCAAAGGTTGAGTGGAAGGCAAACAAGGACAGGAAGAACGCTCCAGAGGAGGCCAAGGTAAAGATAACGTAGCGACGCAGAGTCTTTGCCCATGATCTGTGCTTCTTAACTCTCTCAAACACAATGAGCTGACCGCCGTCGCCTCCTCCAATTGCTCTCCAGCCATCCTTCTCTAGACTGGAAATAGTCTTGATGTAGCGCTCTGGCTCGGCTACCTCGTTCAAAAATGAAAACAAATCTTTTCGCTTTGTGGTATCTCTGAATGGCAAGCTGTGAGTTCTGATAAGCGTCTGTGATGGCGTGACAATCACATACTCCATAGGAGGCTGCGGAGCATCTGGCAGCGACTTGCGCGTAAAAAAAGACTTTTGCTCCATTAGCTGCGGCTTTGCAGAAGCAGCTTGCTGGCTGTATTCAAATGCCTTATGCATTCGAAACTCTTCCGCATCCAGCTTCTTATTGTTCTCACGTGCTTCCTTCAATGCATCTTCTATCAGAGAAGGAGGCACCTCAACTTCAGGAGAAGTCTTGGACGGAGAAGATGTTTTGTAGTGGACACGGATATCGTCAGGCATCATAGTAGGTCCTTCGGTATCCGTCATTATAAGCGGCCTGGAGACACGTTCAGCGCTAGGTGGCGGCGGGCCAGGAGAATAAGAAGAGGTGGTCCTTGGTGCACCTTCAGAGACTGAATCAAGAATCTTCTTGAGCTCTGCGGGGTCTCTGTAAGAGCCGTGAAGTGTGAATTTGGATGAGTTTGTCTCTGTGGGATTGAGAGTAGTGGCACGGACAGGTTTGGCAATAGACTCTGGCCCAGCTGGCTTCTCTGCAGGCATATCTGGCACAATGGTGCTAGAACCAAGTGAATCAAAAGATTGCTCGCCGGTGGACAGACCAGGGGTTGAGTTTGAAGATGCAAGATCAATGACAGGCGGCGGTTCAGTTGTATCAGGAGTAGCAGCTTCAGGCGGTGTCATTGGTGAGAGAGGCCTGTATAGCGGCGTTTGTGGCTCCTCTGCATATCCCTCGAGTTCAACCTGGTCGTTGAGAAGTGCCGCACTGGTTTCACCATCCAAGATCCTGTCCGTGTTGTCTTCCAGCGCTTTGTTCTTGGCAGCCGCAGTTTCAGGATCTTCTGCTGCCTCAGCAGCTGCAAGTTCTTTTGCTGTTTCCGCGGCCACAGGCTCTTCTTTTTCGGCAGGGATAGCGTCCGTCGGGTCGCTGACACTCACGCTGCCAAACACAGAAGGCTCCACATTCTTGTCTGAGACATCATTGTGCTCAGCTGCACGAGCTTCAATGGAGGTTTCCATGAGTTTAGACTCGGGAACTGCTTCTGTGGAAACGTGAGGAACAGCAGGATCTGCCGTATATTTTTCACGAACGACAGGCTTTCTCTTCAAAGTGATGTAGTCAATTTCATAGCTCTGCTCCTCTGGAACCACAGAAGAAGCCCTCATGGCTGCCCTCAAATCGTCTGACTGCCTGCGAAATGCTTGGTGCTGGATACGCATCTGCGCCTTAATGTCGCTGACCTGGGAGCGGAATCTGTTCCTAGAACTTTCCAAATGGTCTCTGATGGTCTGAGACACGTAGAAGTCGTCTGGTGGCGTGCCTGGCCGGCCGCCATGCCTGCTATCTGGGCGCCCGGGTTCCGGCGCCTCCTCAGAGAGCTTGGCCATTAGGTCGCGGATCCGGGGCATTCCGGCTCCGGCATTGCCAGGGCCGAAGGGCGACTTCTTGAAATGCGAATCGCGAAAGAATTTGAAGGATTTAATCGGTCCTCTGCCCCCAGAAGTCATGGTTGGATGAAGGTTGCAAAGGTGAGTGGCGATCTGGGGGGCTGCCCTCATTTTATTGACTTTTTGGGTAAGCGATAAGGCGGGGGAGGAGGTGGGGCCACGATAAGGGAATGAGGAATGGGGCATGTGGAGTGCGGACGGCGGAGAAGAAGGGGAAACGCACGATGGACGAGGAATAGCGAGGATGAACTGGAGGTGATTGGTGGGTCGGGTTTCCTTGTTTTTCTCGGCAACTGCGGTGCGAAAGTGGTATTGGTAAGCTTGCTGGGGTCCAACAAGGCACAAGAAGCGAATGGCTGCCGGACGTAGGCCATACTGTTAGTGCCGTACCAAGGAGGCAGTGAGCAAACTGAAGCAAACGCGTTGGTTTAGGAAGCCCAATATTTGACAGATCAGACCTGGTTATGAGCTTGTCTCTGCATAGGAGTCGACCTCGGTCCGACGCCTGCGCTCAGCGATTTCTCTCGAGATCAGTACATTACTACATCTAATACAGCTCCTCCAAGGCCCTCTTATCCGACAATCGCTTGTTCTCAATCTTGTTTTCTATCAGATTGTGGAATGCAATAATGCTGCGGATAAGCGACGTTACGTACACCATCATCATTTCGTCATTGGTCTTTGTGGCAAAGGCCTTACTAGTTCTGTTGCCCAGGTTAGGGAGCAGGTTGAAGGTGTCCTGCAGCCTTGCCAGAATATCGTTGTTGAGCGGCAGCTTGCCGTCAGCCACCTTTTGCAAATAGTCAATAATGCCCTTGAGATGATTGTGCAGCCCCTGCAGTGACGAGAGCAGGCCTGTGACACGAGTCGAAAGCGTTCCCGCAGCAGCATCACGCACGTCGCGCAGCAGATGTTCGACGCCGATTTCCTCAGCCTCCTCGGCCTCAATCAGCGACGGCACATGCATAAACGTCTTGTCTGCCGGAGTTCCGTCGTCCTTGATTTCCTCCACAGCCAGGTAAGCGTCTGTGGGGATTCCTACAGGCTTGGGTCGCATGTCGACCACCAGCAGCAGCGGATTGGGCGTGTACTTCTTGAAAACATCGTTGATTAGCAGATCTGACGCCCGCAGCTTGGGGCCTGAGTGGTACCAGCCAATGAGACGCTCCTTGGCATTCACCTTCTTGTACATGTCCCGCATGGCTTCAATGTAGTCGTGGTCCAGGAACCACACGCCTCTGTTTTTGTCATCCTCCTCAAAGGGAACAGCGAACGAGTTGGTGACCTTGATAATATCGCCCGAGGCATCGCCGAGTAGCACGCCCACAACCCGCTTCTTCTTATCCTTGACAATGCGGTTGTAGTGGTCGACAACCGACAGGAGCACCAGGGGGGCCACTGTCACTGTCTTCTTTCTGAACTCTTGCAGCTTTTCCATTATGTGGGTGTGAGGTGGAAACGAGCTTGTGGCGGCGGGGACCTCTTGAGTTTGGGAAGTCCCATCCTGGGAGGTTACCGGCTTGGGACCTCCTAGTGGGACAGGACAAGTGAGGAAGCGTGAGGGAATCAAATGAGTGCGAGAGTGGCTGCAGATTTGATGCGCTGGCAGAGACGCCACTCAGATTTCTATTCAAATTCAGCATGTTGTCCCGAACCTAGCCAAGCCCGCAACCCCGGCTCGATGTGCTCCCTCTTAGAAGTCACTGGAAGCCTACTTCGAGAATCCCACTACAAAGAATCTTTCTACTGACTCCTCCTACTGACTAAGCCCACAACTCTCGACAATCTCTGCAAACTTTCAAATGCCCTTCGGCCAGCTGGTGATTGGCCCGCCGGGATCGGGAAAGTCCACCTACTGCAACGGTATGGACCAGTTCCTCTCGGCTATAGGCCGCAAAACCTCGGTTGTCAACCTCGACCCTGCCAATGACCGCCTTCCCTACGAGTGCGCCGTTGACATTCGTGACTTTGTCAAACTGGAAGATATCATGAGTACCATGGGACTCGGGCCGAACGGAGGCGTTATATACGCGCTGGAGCAAATGGAAGAGTCTGTGACGGAGTTTATAGCTCAGGTCAAAGCATTAGGAGCCCATGAATACGTGCTATTTGACTGTCCCGGCCAGGTAGAGCTTTTCACCCATCACTCGGCCCTCAATCACGTCTTCATGCAGCTTTCCAAGGAGCTGGATTTTCGGCTCGTTGTTGTCAACCTCGTTGATTCGTTTTATCTGTCTTCGCCATCTCAGTACATTTCGATTCTGCTCCTATCTCTCAGATCCATGCTGCAGATGAATCTGCCCCACATTAATGTCTTTTCAAAGATTGACCTGGTAGCCAATTACAGCTCATCCATGCCCTTTGATTTGGACTACTACACTGAGGTTCAAGATCTCACCCGCTTGCTGCCATTTGTCGAGAAAGAGTCGCCGTCGTTGCTGGGCAAAAAGTACGCTGCGCTAACGAATGCTATTGCTGAGGTGGTTGAAGATTTTGGTCTCGTTGCATTTGAAGTGCTGGCTGTTGAAAACAAAAACTCCATGATCAATCTGCTGCGCATCATTGACAAGGCAACTGGATACCAGTTTGGCTCGACCGAGATTGGCGGTGACTCTGTCTGGGTCGATGCTACCCGCAACAGCAAGCCGTCATATCTTGAGGATGTGACCATTCAAGAGCGCTGGATTGACGACAAGGCGTTGTATGACGAAGAGGAGCTTAAACAACAGGAAGAGGCGATGCAGGCAGCCGCCGAGTCTGCTCCTCAACCCAAAGCGAGAAAGGACATGACAACAGAGGAAGAGTGGCAGAGTGCGCTTGATGAGTGGGGGCAAAAGGAGCCAGGTGGGCAGCGCTGACGGTGACGGTGTAACGTTGCATTTCCCTAGAGAGGGGCTGTTGGCTTCGAGCCCGATACCAAGCCCTGCTTTCAGCTGCAGACGGGCTGCAGCTGACCTGCGCTCTCCATATTTAATTAGCATCTGGATGTGTCAGTCAATGCGACCAGCCCATTTTAATTGTACATAAACTTTACTTGTTTTCTACAGGAGCTGCTTGGCTTTTGCCAAAACCTCTTTGGCTGACTCAGCGTCAGGAGAGCCGTCGAGCTGCTTCTCCAGAGCCTCAGCTGTTGTCTTGATGGAGCTGAGAACCGACTGAATCATGCGCTTTGATTCGTCGACAACCTTCTTCTGCGTTAGTGGTTTCTCTACACCTCGAAAGTTACACATACTTGGCGCTGGATCTCGTAGTCGTCGGTGAGAGTGGCCAGATGTGCCTCATTTTCCTTCACCTCCTGGACATAGGCAGCATGGTCCTTGATGAGACGGCCGAGAGCCGCCGATTTGATCTGTATTGGAGACGGCATGGTGATTGTCAAAAAAAGCTACGCGCGTTTACTTATGGAGCACTAGTGGGGCTACTGGGAGAGTCACTGACCGTCACTGGGTGCAAGTAGCGGTGTCACTGGGACGCAGTGACTGGTAAGGCGCCTGTGGCAGCTACGGACGCGACGATTTCGGCCTGCACGTCTGGAATGAGGTATTCGGCTTTCCATTAGTGTGCCCCGCACGGTGATCTGACGCTTGGCAGCGTCATACCGCATATCCTCACGCAGACGCCACCTCTGACCTCATTAGCCTGGGATCGGCGCCGGCAGCTGCCGCCCCGACTGCCCCTAGCCTGGCTGACCCTAATCTTAGCTAAGCGCGGAAGCCGCTGTCCAAGCGCCGCCCCTAAAAAGTTCCACAATACTACCTAACAACAACATCGCCTGCGCGCCTTTCCCATCAGAGTGGCTCACCGCAATGGACATTGTTGATCTCAAGGGACGCATACGAGCGTCCATCAAGAAGCTCCAGTCCCAGAAGGACTTGCTGTCGACGCAGAAGGCAAATCTGCTCGCGATCCAGGGCGCGCTCGACAGAGCCGATAGTCGCCAGTGGAAGCAGATCCAGGAGCAGCTTAGGGTCGTGTTCAACGACTCAGAGACAAATGAGCTCTGCCAGCCGGAAACCACGGCTCAAAAGGCCAAAACTATCGTTAACAAGTACGTGAAGGAGCTGGAAAGCGGGCTGGCTGAAATCTCGCAGCGGCTAGAAGGCGCTGCTCAAGCTCTCAAAAACTTGGACAAGTTTGGGGACGAAGAGCTCAAGGGTTTGGATGACGAACCTGTGGACTCCGACGGTCTTCAGATCATGGATATTCGAGAAGAGCTTGATGACGAGGGTAATGTTATTTCTAGCACGGTTGAGCCCGTTAGGAGTGCGAGAAGTTTGGAAGGCGAGGATGGAAAGTTTGTGCAAAAGGCTATCGAGCATTTGCAGGATGCAGTGGATGCAAAAGAGGCGGTAGCGGAGGCGGGGACTTCTTCTAGCAGTTCTGCCGAGTCTGTGACTAGGCCTCAAAACAAGCCAGAGGCAAGGTCAGTGGCCAAGCCAGAGAACGATTCAGAGGCCAAGTCAGTTTCTAGATCAGAGTCCAAGCCTGAACTCAAACCTGAATCTAAACCTGAATCTAAACCTGATTCCAAACCAGACGCCAAGTCAGATTCTAAGCCAGTGGCCAAACCAGACTCAGCGACAGATTCCAAACAACTGGCCAAACCCGAACCCAATAGCGACAGGTCAAAGATGGTTGAAGAAGCTTTTGCCAAAGCGGAATCCGCTAGCCGGGATCTTCCCAAGCCCAAGCTCGCCCATCAGGACACACTAAGTCCTCCGCCTGCACACACACCACCAATCGTGAAAACTCCTGATTCAGATCCTATTCTCAACGAGACTGCTCTTAAACGAATTGACGAACTCAATTACAAACTTGAGGAACTTCGCATTAGGGCTGATGCTTCCCGCAAAGACCTGGAAGAATCCAAAATCAAGCTCGTCCAAGCGCAAATGCTCCTCGATACTCGTCAACGCAAAATGGATACCATTGACCGCGAGATCAACTCAGTGCATACCAAGCTCATTGCCGAGCAAAAGAAACTGCTTAGGGAAGTATCTGCACCCAGTTCGCGTGCCGCATCTCCATTGAACAAGACTCCAGACGAGCCAAAGAGTATTTTGAAGCACTCTCCCTCCAATAAGGATCTTCCCAAGGAGCCTGCTCTCACGAAAGGTTCTTGGTCGGTGCGCTCTTACCCTGAACGGCCAAGATCTTCTGAATCAACCCCATCTCCAAGTTTGGGCCCCGTTATTGAAAAGCCCAAACCAATACTTGCCAAGGCATCCCAGACTCCACAGTTACCTGCTGAGACAGACAACCTGATAAGATCAAAGCCAGCTGTGAAAAGCGATGAGGATATTGAAGACGCCAAAAGCAAATACAATCATGTCGATTCAGACAATCTTCTCACCCTCGAGGTTCTTGCCGACGAGATTGATGATGAAGGAGATTTTGATGGCGACATGCATGGTCATGATCCTGACGAAGATTTGATGCGCCAGATTCTGTTACAGAGCAAAAGTATGCACGATTCTGATTACGAGGAAGATTCAAACGATCAAATCACGGAAGACGAGGATGCTCATGGAAGCACAGGAGGCACTCTGTTCCCGTTTAAGACCCCTGAGACTAGCTCCAGTGATGTCTCTGAAACCGATGACATCGACGCTCCTCCCAAGTCTGGCAGAAGACGGAGTGTATCTTTCAACGACACAGTAGATGTGAGAGAGTTCAACCGGAATCACAGGGTGGAAGCGCTTTCCTCTGTCTCTGACACAATGCATCTTCAAGATCCTGCCGAGGACGAACCCCGTGACGCGCCTGAGCAGATCAAAGTGGGATCCTTTTATCAGGATGAGCATCTCAACAACCCGCGCGGTGTGATGGCAGAAATTGCGAAACTTGTTGAGGCAAGCAGCGATGACCAAAATGTCTTATCTCGCGCCTCTGCGCTGTCTACCACTTTAAATCAGCCTGAACCTGTTGTGTTCAAGAAGTCGACCAACAGAGTTTCTAGATTCAAGGCTCAGAAGCTTGCTAACCGTGGTTCTGCGCCTAAGATTTACAGTGATGAGGATGCTGCTCAGAACACTCCGGAGGAGTCTGATTCTGTCACGGCAGATGTTGTTGAGAAGCCAGTGACATCCAATGTTGTTGAGAAGCCGGTGACGACTGATGTTGTTGAGAAACCAGTTACCTCCAATATTGTCGAGAAGCCAGTGACTAGCAATGGTTTTGAAAAGCCCGTGACTTCCAGTCTTGCTGAGAAGCCAGTGGCATCCAATGTCATCCAGAAGCCGGTGAATTTGACTTCCAATGAAAAGACAGCAAAGCAGGTACTGACGGCTGATATTATGGCGCAAGCAAGGGAGAAATTCAAAGGCATGGTGCTTAGCGAGGAGGATTTCATCAAAGCTCACGACGACGGAACTTCCGAGAAAGTTGAGGAGAAACAGGGGGCTACTCCTAAGGACTCTTCAGCTCCCATTATGTCTTCATCCGTTATGGAGAGAGAGAGCAGTCGTGAGCTGGATTTAGCTGCCGAGAAGGAGCATGAGAAGCTGCTGGAGAAACGACAGATGGCTGAGAAGTACCAAAACCTGCGGCAAAGGTTTATACAGGAGACAGGTGGCTTCAAGCGAACGGACGCTGAGCAGGAGTTCGAGCCCGTGGAGGAGGAGCCGACCAAGGTGAGTCGATTCAAGGCTGCCCGTTTGGCCAACAGATAATGGTTGATTAGGGTATTTTATATATTTATAGATTAGATCCGCGTAGTTTGCTCTGCGACTTGCTTGCTGCATGCGACCCCTGGTTTCTGTTTTCCTGACGCGAGGTGGGCTCACCTTCTGTGATGAGCATAGTAGTTGGAGAGCAATCTGAGGGGATAGGACGTCAGCTTGAATATTTATAAAAGATGAGAATCTTGAAGCGTGATTGAACCCTCAAATTTTTCTCTTTTTCTCCCTCTCTCAGCTTTTCACATTCTTTCTTCGCTCTCCTCCCTCCATCGCCCCTTTCCTCCCTGCCATCACCAGCCAGCTCCCCCAGCAACGCATCCACCCCCGCTGGGCCATCTTGTTACCCTGCACTAGTGGCCAGACAGGCCACGATAAGATGGGGAAGTGCTTGCATTTGTAGCCTTCCTCCACGCACTTATTGACGTGTTAATTGACAAGACATGAACGTCGAATTCCGTGATGCGTCCACACCGGCAGAGCACGAACCCAATGATGTGGACAAGGCCGTTGACAAGCTTGAAACAGGCATTGAGAACCTCTATTCGCAAATCAACTGGGGCGGCCTCTGGTCAGGCCTCAAAAAGCAGTCCTTGACTATGGTGGAGGAAATCAAGGGTGACTATGATGCTGTGGTGGAAGAAGTGACCAAGCTTGTTCCCAATGCTGAGGCTCCTGCTGCTGAAGCTAGCGAAAAGGAGGGAGAGGCCAAGGAGGAGGAGACCGGGACAGCGGCGAAAAGCGGTGAACCACGTGTGTCAGTCGACCTGTCTGTCGAGCGCGGCAAGAAGATGCTTGCCCAGCTGACATCCAAGGCCCAGCTTTACCTGGATACAATTGACAAGGATCTGGAACAGCTGGAAAACACGGCTGGCAGAAACATTCTCAAGGCGGGCACATCGCTCAAGGAGATCCTCAAGGAGGCCGTCAAGGTCAAGGCTCCCTATGACGACGATCGCTTCATGAACTCAGGTGCCGACGCTCCGTCAGAGATTCTTTTCAACGTTCCTGAGGATGTCCGCAACCAGATTTACTCCACGCGACTCGAGGCTCAGATGCATGCGCTCAACACCTCGCAGGAGGTTTTTTTGGCCACTGACGAAGAGGACACCGAGTTTGCAACTTACACAACAAGCTTTTCGGCCGAGAGCAAGACTGACGAGATTGCAAAGTTACTAGAGGCCACCCCTGCTCTCAAAACCACAATGGACGCCCTCGTACCCGAGCGGGTACCCTACCAAACGTTCTGGGCCAAGTATTTTTACATGAAGTCCAAGATTCTGGAGCAGGAAGAGAAGCGCAAGGCCGTGATGGAGCATTCGTTCCAGGAAAACCAGGACGATGAGCTTGGCTGGGACGATTCTGACGACGAGGCACCCAAGAAGCCCAAGGCCACAGCACCGGAAGCTGCTGCTGCTGCTGATGTCTCTACCATCAAGGCACCAGCAGAGGCTGAGTCGACGCCAGCCAAGCTCAAGCCCAAGGCTGTGCCCACCACCACTGCGTCTGCCAGACCTTCCTCTGAAAGTTCGTACGACCTTGTCTCACAGGCGAACTCCTCCTCTGCGAAACCAACAGATGAGGAAGACGAAGACTGGGAATAGCAGCCTATATTTATGGTAATAATCTTTATTTTATAATATGCAAGTAAGTGTTCTACACACGCGTGTAGAAAAGGACATAGGCGTCCTGGTTCACCACAACCTGAGACGAAATGCGAGTGATTTTGGTGTCATCAAACAACAGCCAACCCCGTCGGCCGCGGTTCACAAATGCAGTGTAATGCCCGCCCTTCAGAGTTCCTCGATGGTTGGCTACGGCAAACAAATTGTAGTGAAACGGAGGTACTTGGCCACCTGCCGGTAAGCCCCGTAGTTTGCTTTCATCAGTGGGTTCATATGTTGGCCAATACGGCGTCAAATCAAGTCCTGTTACAGGGTAGTGAACAAAATTCTCAAGCTTGTCCGAGTAGCGCCCGTGGCTTTGGAATCTTTTGAGATGGATAATGAGTACCGTTGGCAGTCGCGAAATCCGCAACTTCTTGGCGGTTCTCCGTCGAGTCTTACAATGAGGGCAGTACCAAGCATTATCACCGTCAAGCAGCTCTTGTGCTGTGAACAAATCAAAGCACTGTAAAAGTGTCACTGCCTCCCTTCGGTTTGAGTGAATTGGGATGGGCAAACTAAGAAATGAAAAAGGATTGTAGGTTGTGGATGTGAAACCACATGTCAGGCATTTGAGGCGCGACGAGTACTGGCCTTGCACCGTGTCCACAATGAGTGAAGTATCAGTTTTGAGATAACGAGCCCACTCAATAGTGGATGCAAGACGGATAGACATTTTCTCTCGCTTACGTTCTTCACTTTCCGTTAGCTCCTTGAGCCGAGTAGCCGTTCCGTTTGCATTCAAATCCTCATGCAGGCCGTCTAAAATAAAAGTCAAAAACTCCTGGCAATCCTGCTGTTCAAAGCCAGCAAATTGCTCTCGCAAGCGTCCAGCTAAACGTTTAAGATCGATGGGTGAGGCGTACGAACCGGACCTGCGAAACATGTCTTGCACCAGTCTGGCAAAGCTCTCAACTAAGATGCCCTTATATCCGAGCTTTGCGTGCACGTTAACCTTGTAGTTACCAGTGATGAAGGGCGTCGCCAACTTTGGTGATCCCAGCATGCACTGAATGATGCAGTTCATGTAACAAGTGTTGCCAAGATTTGCAAGACCGGTGGCAAAGTCTTCTACTGCAATCTGAAACTTGTGGTTGCTTGACGACTGATGATGTATGTCGTACTGGCCTTGGGCTTGTGGAGCAAGCACAGCTGGGGCCGGCGGTGAAGCCGATGGTGCCTGGTGGAAACTGTGCCTTGACTGCGGAGGTAGATTGACTGACTGCTTCCAGTTGGTCTGCGCAGAGTTGGACGCTTGATACGACTGGGGACTTGATGGATACGGTGTTTGATGGTGGGTAGGATAAAGCACCTCGCTATGGTAGCCAGCCGCGGTGTCGTAGGGCTGGACGTCTTGACGCCGCTCGGCGTAGCCGCCAAGCATATAGTCGACATTGTCGCGAGGGTAACTGCCAGCAGATGACGGTCCGGAGAAGGAGCTTGATCTTGAAGATATGCTAGGAGACGAGTTTTTCCGCATGGGGTAATAAGGTCTCGATGTAATATCGCGAGGCTGTTGGGGATAGGCTTCGGCAGGCGGAGTGGCTAGTGGCCGTTGATACGCGTCTGGGGATGCTGTGGCAACAAACTGGGGACCAATATCCTCCATCCATGCCTTGAAACCACCAATGAGAACCGAAGGATGGCGCTTAAGCGGCTTGTAGACTGCATTGTCACCAACAGCGCGCATAATGATACGAATATAAATGTTGCCAAGGTCAGCGCGCTGGGCATCATGTGATTTTCCGTCGTAGATGACAACGAGATCAAAATTGTCACGTTTTTCAAAAATGGACTCCTCTTTCTGATTCATGATGAGGGTGTTTTCAATGTCACCGTCGTTCATGTCCTTTCTCAGAGCCACTGGCTCGATACAAACAATGTTTTTGGCCATAATGTGGCCGTCGCAGAATTCCGCACGCGAGCGCACGTCGAGTAGGAGGATGCGATCTGGGTATTTTTGAAGATATTTGCAGAGCTCTTCGGCCGCGAGAACAGAGGTTTTGGGGAACTGGATAGGTGGCTCCTTATACACAACAGGTACTGGCGGCGGGGGCTTGTTTGGCAGTGCTGGGTGGGATCCAGCATCAATGCCCGCGATGGTGGGCAGTTTGGGAAGGATCGGTTTTTGCGGAAGTAACGAGGAGGTATTCTCAACGGCTGGTTCAGAAGGAAGCTGTGGTAAAGGGTGGTTTAGCAGGGCTGCGCTGTGGCGCTTCGATTTCGAGTGGTGTGTGGGTGCAGTAGCAGCAGTGGGAGTGGTCTTAGGAGTGCCGTGTCGCAGTTTGGCAAACCGCTCGTTGAGAGCAGAAATGTCCTGCAGCTGCTTGGCCTTGTGATCGATATGCTTTTGTTCGATAAGGGAAGGGGAGTCAGCGGCCCGCGATTTCCCGTTGCCATTGACAGTTCCGTTCGACGCTTTTGTCCCCTTTGAGGAACCATTGGTGACTACCGAGCTCTCGCTGTGAGACTTGGAGCCTCCATTTTTCACACCCTTCTGCTTCATCTTCAATTGGAGCCGATCCTCCAGCATGGGCAGGTGGGTTTCCAGGTCAAAGGTGACAATGTTACGGACATCGCCGACAGTGCGCATCTGCTTGAGATCGGCGCGGTTCACCTTGTGGGAAATGAAGCCGTCCAGCAGAGCCTTTGCACACCAAAAGTAGTAGTAGGCGAGGCCGTCACGGGCATCTGCAGTGGCGTTGAGAGCCCTGAACTGTTCGATATAGTTTACCGCTGTTTCGACGAGCTGGAGCAGGGAGGCAGCTGGGTCGACGGATCTGGCAACATGGGCCTCGGCCAGCCGCCGCAGTTCTTTGGCATCATAGCAATCTGGCGGTGGATCGCCTGTGGAGGATGGTTGGCTGCTTGCCGTCATCCATCAAGTGTGGTGATGAGGCTGCGTTGTGGAGGTTGGGAAGCCACTGGCGGGGGGAGTTGGCGGTTTAGTGGGTGCTTTGTGGGTGGAGTGGGCTTTTTTTAGTGGGTGGCTTGTGGGAGCTTGGCTGGGGCCTTGGAGCCGGAGGTTTGTTGACGGCCTGGCTGGTGGAGGTTCCTTGGGAGCGCTTGGGCGCGCTATCCTATGTGGGACTGTTGTTTCGGAAGATGTGAGGAAGCCGCTGCGGTTGTGGTGAAACGTCCGGGGTTGTTGCGGGTCTTGAGCCAGGAAGCGCACCTGCCAAGAAGTGAGCTTGTCGAATCTCGCACGTTGAAGGCATAGTGGCTGTGCTTCTGCTGGCCGTGGGGAGTCTGGCGCCCAGGCTTTGTTGCCTGTGCGAGGTGGGGCTGTCTTGGCGGAGCTAGGAGGAGCTAGGAGGAGCAGCAGCAGCAGCAGCGGCAAGGGGCAGCAGCAGGAGCAGCAGGAGTGGTATGGAAGAAGCAGGATTGGTAAGGAAGAAGCAAGGCAAAGAAGTAACAGAATGGGCCGGAACGGCGGTGACTGTTTCAAGACTCATCTCCACCCCCGGTTCTGGATCATTCGTTCAACCCAAGCCTTGCGTCCAGTGGGGCTCTGCACACCGCGGGGCACAAGATCCAGGCGTGTGCAGAGCGGCCAAGTGACAGGGCCGATGGCGGTGGAGGAGTGTGGGCACACCAGTAGAGGTTGGAAGGGTTTGAGGCGGCTGATCCAGTTCTAAAATCTAGGATTTTTTTCTTTCCAGTCTCTGGTCTGCACATTTCTAGCGTATTGGCAGGCGGCCTCGAGTCAGGCACCACGGTGATGATTAAGACCGAGCAAGCCATGAGGGCACGCTAGCCCGCTACCCCGGCTAGCCAGTCGCACACAGATCACGGTCTAGTGTTGATGGAAAATAATTAGACCAGAATCCTCCGCCATTCCCTACTCATTTTTCTACTCCGCCCCCTTCTCCTCTCCTCTTCTGTCTACGTATTCTTCTGCCTCAGGCCTATTCTACTATCCCCCCCACGCAGTCTCTAGACCTAAGTCCCCACACAATTTCTGGACGACCTAGTCCCGAAAGCCAACTCTTCCCAACCAGACCCACTAGCTCTCTCTCAAGCTTCACTGATCTTCACTAATCTTGTCACTAATTTACCTCCCCTCACTAGTCCTCAGACTTTCCATCCACAATGACGAGTTCACAGCCGAAGCTGAAAATTGTCGTCAGGTATCTGCCTCCGGACCTGACTGAGGAAGGCTTCTTCTCTTTCCTCAGTGGCTCTGCCAACGAAGACACCTGCTCCTACAGGTACTTTGTCCAGGGTCACATGTCGCATAAGCAGGGCAAAGATCCGGTCTATTCACGCGCTTATCTCTACTTCAAGACGCCCGAGCTGGTTCGCAAGTTCCACGAGAACTTCAAGGCAGTTGCCCCGACGGCCTTTGTTGCCGAAGAGTCGGCCGTTAGCGTCAATTTGCATCCCCCAGTCGTAACATATGCGCCGTTTCAAAAGGCTGTAACGCCAGGAATCGGCAATCCGTATGCAAACACCATTGCGCAAGATAGCGACTATAATGACTTTTTGCTCGAGTCCCAGAAACCTGTGCAACGGCCGGCTCCAGTGACGGTGCCGGTTGTCAAGCCGGAGCCAGAGCCCCAACCAGCTGCGGCTCCTCCTGCTCCCGCCAAGAAGGAGAAAAAGAACAAAAAGAAGGACAAGAATGACAAGTCTGCCAAAAAGAAGGATGAGAAGCTGCCAGCAGCTTCAACTAATTCTGGTGCTGCCGTTTCCGCCGCCCCGCGCGAGCAGGCTCAAACTCAGAAGGGAAAGAAAAAGGGCAAACAAGCAAGCGCCACCCCGGAACCAGACTCTACCCGCACTGGCGCTAGTTCCAGTGCTTCTCCTGCCCCCGACAGCACAGCACCGGCGGCGCTCCCCAAGAAATCAAAGCCTCCCAAGAAAAAAACCATCAACGACAACGATGCCAGCGGCAAACCCATTCTCATTGATCGGTCGCCCACAAGCCTGCCTCAGCTTCGCGCCCTCATCCAGTCATGTTACTGTCAGGTGTACTGGGACACACTCGCTAAGCAGCACCCCGGAGACATTCTGGTGCCCAAGCTTGCCAACGAGTATTCTCAAAAAAAGGTCAACTCCATAGACCCTATCAGCCGTCAAACGTGGTCCGGCTGGTCGGTCGAGAGAAAGATTTGGCGAGAAACGCTATCCTCAAGTATCGGTACCGACGAAGCCGAGGTGGAGGAAATGAAGACACACTTTGAAGAGTCCAAAAAGCGCTTGGCCAACAAAGCGCCTTCAAAACCCAAGGTAAAGAAGGAGCCCAAGAAGGAGGCCAAGAAGGAGGCCAAGGTTCCAAATGAAGCAAAAGACTCAAAGCCACTCAAAGCTGCGCCGGCTGCCGCTGCCACCCCTGCAATCAGCACGCAACCTCAACTGCCCACGAACCTCAAGGATCCTCGCGATATCGCCCAGAAGCCCAAACGACCGCGCTCGAAAAAAAAGCCTGGAGCCGAGAAGGGTACAAGTCCAGCACCCGCTGGCATCACTGCATAGAATCTCTGCTCGTGCTAACGACAGTAAATAAAGAGTAGATGATATTACAATTACATAAAGGGTGGAAATATAATAATCGGCGTCTAAAAGTCCTCATCAAGCTGCAGAGAGTTGCCAGACGACGGCTTGTCGTTGTTCTTCTTGTCGACGCCAGCCATAACGCCAGCCTTCTGGTAGTCCGAAACACGCTTCTCAAAGAAGTTTGTCTTGCCAGCAAGAGAAATGTTTTCCATAAAGTCAAACGGATTCTGGACGTTGTAGACCTTGGCATTGCCAAGTGCCTGAAGCAGTCTATCGGCAACAAACTCAAGGTACTGACACATGAGGTCGGCATTCATGCCGAGTAGAGCGACCGGCAGGGCCTGGGTAAGAAACTCCTTCTCGACAATGACAGCCTCGGTGATGATCTTCTCAATGACAGACTTCTTGGGCTTGTTCTGGAGGTGAGAGAAAAGAAGGCAGGCAAAGTCAGTGTGCATGCCCTCGTCACGCGAGATGAGCTCGTTGGAGAAGGTGAGGCCAGGCATGAGGCCGCGCTTCTTGAGCCAAAAGATGGACGCAAAAGAGCCCGAGAAAAAAATGCCCTCAACAGCAGCAAACGCCACAAGACGCTCGGCGAAGGTGGACTCGTCGTCCGAAATCCAGCGGAGTGCCCAGTCGGCCTTCTTCTTGATGCAGGGAATGGTCTCAATGGCGTTGAAAAGAAACTCAGCCTCCTTCTGGTCTTTGATGTAGGTATCGATAAGCAGCGAGTAGGTCTCGGCGTGGATGTTCTCCATCATGATTTGAAAGCCGTAAAAGCACTTGGCTTCGGGGATCTGGACCTCGCCGGAAAAGCGCTCGACAAGGTTTTCGTTGACAATGCCGTCTGAGGCGGCGAAAAAGGCCAGAACACGCGAGATAAAGTAGCGTTCATCGTTGTTGAGCTTGTTTTCCCAGTCGTGCATGTCCTTGCCAAGGTCAATTTCCTCCGCAGTCCAGAACGATGCCTCGGCTTTCTTGTACATTTGCCAAATCTCGTGATAGCGGATGGGGAAAAGAACAAAGCGCTTGTCGTTTTCCATCAAAATTGGCTCGTTTTTCTCAGACTCCTTGAGCTGCTTGCGGGTCTTGCCCTCGCTACTGTCTTCCTTGGCGACAGCAGCGACCTTGGCCTTGTGCAGCGCCACCATCTTGTCCTCCTCAGCGTCTAGGTTGAGGGTCTTGAGAATCTTGGACGGAGTAGCCTCAACAGGCTTGTCTGTGGATGCAGTCATTGTGTGTGTGTGTGTGGTGTGAGGGAGAGAGAGGACTGAGGCTTGCTGAAGCGTGAAAAATCATGGGTTTTGCTTTGCTTTTATATTGGGACTGGATTTTTGGCGTGGCGCACGGCCGCTAAATTAGTCCCAATGTGGCATGTTTTGGTGACCCATTCGTGTCGTGTTCGTGTGCCGCCTGCTCCCGATTTGCTGGAATCTGCAGCTGTTTTGACGGGGGTGCAGTAAACATGGGGGAGAGAGGGGAGGAGCGAGGTGGGATGGGGAGAGAAAAATGAGTGAATTGAGCGGGGTTACATGAGAGGAGTGGCGGTTTAGTGGGTTTGAATTTTTGTCTGCTTTTTCTGGGCCAAAATGGCCCAGAAAAAGCTGAAAACATGGCCAGGCAGCAAGCCGCCAACTGGCCCTCGTGAAAGCTCGCACTAAGTGGTAGGCACCCCACAGCGAGGGTTGGAGCGCATCGTCTGACGCAGTCCGCGCGCCAGCGCCGCTGGCCCACAGAGCCGAGCGGTGAGGCAATCAATCCGAGCCACCTGTGGGCCCATCTCAAGGATTCTGGCGATAATAAGGGATTCTTTCAGGCCCGGCAAGACACAAACATGCTACGTCAGTCCCCCCTCCTCTGGCAATTGTCGCTGGCCTTGGGCAGTTGGGGGGAAGAAGCTTGCACTCGGTGGGGGTTTCACGAACGAAAACTGAGCTAGCTGGAACAGCCCACGTCTCACTCCGCCCGGCAGTCCTCTTGGCACTCCTCTCGGACCCTCTCGGTAGCGGTCCCGAGATCCGAGCTTGCCTTCTCCAAGTCCCTGCCGCTAAATGCACAGGCACAATAAACACGCCCAATTTTTCAGCCCCATGCGATGCGACTCGCGTTTCACTGCCTGTTACGTGTTGGGAGCGCGAGTGCTGCTGCGTGTGTGACGCGTCAACAAAAGCGCCCGGGATCGGCCGGTAGCGTGACAGGTCCTCTTTTGCCAAGCGGGGCCGCAGTGGCGTTGCTTGGCGTCGTAGATTGCTCTTCCTGATCGGGAACGCCATCAGATAATCATGGCGCTCTGCTTCTCGCATCGCCGTATGAACCGTGGGCTGAGAGCGGCGTGCGCATGGCCAACTGGGGGTGGGCTGAGCAAGGCACCATCGGTGACCAGGGCGAAGCGCAGAAATGGTAGTCGCAATGCCAGCAACAAGCGTCAACCCCAGCCGAGCGGCTGCTAGTTCATACCTATCATTAAATCATTCAATTATCTAATTATTTGCAAGCCGCTCAGCTTGCAAAGAACCGCCCTAATATACACAAACACTCCATTCATAAATAGTTCTACCTTCCTTGCACAGGTCGGCGCTGATACTCGGGCTGCTGGTAACTGCTGGTATCAAAATACTCGCCATCGTCAAAGATTTGCGGCGAATGCATCCCGCCCGTGTTGGCAGTCGGATCAAACATGTTGAGACGAGGTTTATGCGATGCATGGCTCGTGGCCGAGCGGAACGACGCACTGTCGCTAGCCGCACTGTCCCGCTTGGACTTGTTGTGCTTAGGCGACGACGAGCTGCCGCCAAATCCAGTGTTGGCCGTAGGATCAAACATATTGGCAGCAGGATGCCCCGTCGTGTGCGCATTGCCGCTCGTGCTGCCACTGACGGAGCGGTACGATTCGCCGGACACTGGTCGCCGACGCACCTTGTGGGTGGATCCAGCACTGCTCGTCGAATGATAAGAGTCGCGCACCGTCAAATGCGCATCAGGCACAAAATTGTCTTTGGCGGCATTTCGAGCACCAATACGATCGATATCCTCAGTCGGCTCACGGCCGCCAAAGATAGACTCACGCATGTCAACACGAGACGAAGTTCGTAGAGCATCAAAGTCTTCGCCCTGGTACATGAGCGGCGAAATGGGCTGAGTGTTCTTGTCAACGCGGCCCATGAGGTTGTTGGGGCGCATGCCTTCAGACGCAGAGCGCTCACGCGGCTCGAAGTTACTGCTTGGGTATCCAGGCATGAGGGTGTTGCCGCTGCTCTTTTGAGGCGTGCCTGGGTTGCCCCCCAATGGTGAGCGTGGCAAGGGCGATGCCGCGTATGCGGCCTGTGGAGCCGAGTAAGTGCTTCCAGGCGACGACATGTCGAAAGCCTTGCTCGTACTTGGCTGCACATTGCCATTGGCACCAATCGTGCGAATACGGGGAACAGCATTATCATGGATGGGAGGCGTGGGAGTGGACGATTTGGCAGGCGGTGGTGGCGCGTTGCGCTGAGCCTGGGGCATTGGCATGGCCATCTGTCGTGGGCTTGCGCCTTTACCAGCGTACGGACTGGAAGCAGGCAGCTGAGCAGAGGCTGGCGAGCTGCCCGGCGGCATTTCGTCAAGAGAGCGGTTAAGGTCGGCAGTAAAGCCAGCGCCGAGCGCCGAACCATTGGGATAGTCGTCCAATTGAGGTGATGCCATGAGCCCACCACTTGAGGCTGTGTTTGCAGCCTTGAAACGGTCAAGAGGGACCGAGACGGCGCGGTTACGCTCAGCGGCGGCAGCAGCAGCAGCATCGGGCTTCTCCTTAGGTGTAGCAAGCGACGAATCTGAATCAGACTTTGATGATGAATTGTCCATAATGTTGCCGGCACCCTTGTAGCCCGAAGCCATTTTGCGGGCGAGCAGCTCCTTGATATTGCGGTTCCATTCATACGACGACCAGTTTTCAGAGCCGGAAACGGTCACGACCATGACAATGTCTGCAAGCTCCATGTACTGGGCTCTGGGCAGGGTGGGCATGCCAAACAGGAGAGAACGCAAATCAGACTTATCAGCGTTGAGGCGCGTGGGACGGCCGTAGAGCTTGAATACATCAAGCAGGGGTATCAGGTAACGGATAAGCGTCTCGTAGCCCATGACACCGGGGTGCTGCTCAGGCATGAGGAAGACGGTGGCGTCCTTTTCGCCGTCGGCGGCAGAAAACTCAACCTTACCTTCCAACTTGATGAGGGTGGAGCCGTCAACCAGTAGAGAGGACTGCGGATAAACAGCGTAGGCGGCGTAAGCCGAGGTGACGACAGCGAGGGGGCCTTTCTTGACCTTTTTGGGGTCCTCGTAAAAGGCGACTGTGCCTGGAGGAGCGTTCTTTTTTTTCGACTTGAAGTTTCCAGGGGTGGTGACGGTCCAGCAGCGCTTCCACGGCATGCCGCTGCCGAAGCGGACCGATACCCACTCCTCGTGGCGGAACTTGGACTCTGCTAGCAGGGTGCGGACACCGTTGAGCTTGGAGCCCTTGGCGGACAGCAGAGCACCAGTATAGGCCTCCTGGAGCGACGTGCTCTCAAACAGCGCGAGACGCATTGCGGCGGTCCACTCATTGAGCTGAGTGCTGGTCGGCATTCTCAGCAAGTACCTGTTCTTCATGGTGGTCGAGAGCACCACAATGTTTGTGAGCTCACCGGACGGAGAGGGCAGCTTGGGGATGGCCTTGAATGTGGAGTCTGTGATGTTGATGTAAGTTGGGGTGGGCTCTGTGTCGACAGCGTCCTCGAGGCTCTGGGCGTCCCAGATGGAGAGGACGGTGCCCGAAAGTCGGCCAAAGACCTCGACCCACTTGCGGTCTGCAGAGGGCTTTCCGTCCGAGTTGAGATCATTGAGGAGCATGAAATAGCCCTCAATGTAGGGGCGGCCCTGCTGGGCCGTGAGAAGCATGAGAATTGGCACGAGTTCCTGCGGGGTGTCTTTGGGGAAGTCGTGGAGCAGCGGGGATCCGCGCATGGCGCTGCCAGGGCGCGACATGACTGTGGAGGCCGAGTCCGAGTGGGTTCGGGGCGTCCGAGACGGGAGCGGCAGCTTGTGGTCGGTCAGGCGCGGGAATTCCTCGAGCGCTGGGGACTGTGGTGGCGGGGTGCCGTCGCCGAAGGACGAGCCATGAGCGCGTCCGGGCTGGACGGGGGTCCCGGGCAGCGAGGGAGAGTCTCTTCGGGTGAAAGAAAGGACTCTTGGGCGGCCCATTTCTGGTTTTACAGGGGGGGTTGAGGGTTGGTGGTGGTGGTGGTGTGTAGGGGGGGGGTGTCTAGTTGAGTTCTCTCGGGGCGTGGGCGTGTTTTGTTACGCCGGGAATGCTGGGTGAGGGAGAGTCACTAAAAGTGGCCGAGCCAGTAGGGTGAGGGCTGGGCTGGGTTGGGCTAGGGAATGCTGGCGGGGTGCTGGGGCGGCGGAATGCTCGAGCAGGTCAGGGCGAGTGCTGGGGCAGGTACCGGGCGAAAATAAAATACAGGAGACCTCGGGCGAGGCAGGGACTTGGGCGTGCGGGACGCTGGAGCAGACAGGGACGAACACAAAAAAGCCGGGCGCAAAGTGGTGATGTGTAGGACGGAAAGTGCAGCGAGTGTCCAGAGATGACTGGTGGGCTTCTGTTTATAGATGTGTGGGAGGTGGCAGATTGGGTGTGCTTTGGGAGGACTGGCGCAGGTGAGAGGGTGAGGAGAAGAGCGGGGGGAGGAGGGAAGGAGTTTAGAGGGAAGGGGAAATAGTGAAAAGCAGACGTCGATGGAAGAGTAGGGAGGAGGGAGGAAGGGAGGAGTGGCGAAAGAGAGAGGCCAATTATTAGCTGTCAAAGGCAGTGCTCAAATACGCTCACCTGCCCGCAGCAAGCCGGCCCGCCCGGCGATAGCTGGCACCCACTTGCTGCAGCCCTAATCCCAGGGCTTGCGCCAGTTGCGAGGCGCCAAGCAAACGGTACGGAGAAGATCCGCTAGCGCGGGGCTGCTGAGGTCCAGAAAGAGGCCGCCGCCAGCATCGCTTGCTGCAATCCGATTTGCCGGCCAGCAATCCGGGCCAGCAAACCCGCTGCCACTCCGCGTCACCGGCTCTCAGCCACCGCCAATCCCCCCCCTTACACCCCAGCCAGTCATCCCAGCACGCTAGTACCACTTTAGTAGCTCTGAGCCACGCCCGCGCAATGCGCTCAGCGACCTGGCAGGTGACGCCGCTGGCTCGCAGACGGGGCCGCAGCAACTGCTCCAGCCCAGTCGCTGGGGGGTCATGTTCTGGGCAGCTCACTCAGACACCAGCGCTGGAGAGGCGCGCAGCGCCCTCCGCCCTATCCCCGACTTACGTGCTGCTGCTGCCACGCACTTCCCGCGTCCCAATCGAGTCCTGGCTGCACAGCTGCCGCCGAGCTGCTGGAGCCGTGAGGTTTTGGCAGGGCTGGCTGGCAGGCTGTCAGAACCGGCCCGTCTCTGCCCCATTTCTAGCAGTGTCACAGTAGTTTCAGCCAGCTAGCTGGCTGTGGCCAGTTGTTCCCAGCCGGCAACAGCTGGCCCGCAAATCCGCAGCACCGCCTGACAACGCCTCGACGTTGCCGCCACTAGAAGCCCACGAGCTTCTCCCACTGAGCCTCCCAGCCTGTCAGGCACAAGCAGCCACCATGCTTCCGGCCTGCACACCCGGCCTGCACCTCCAACCGGCCGATTCACCGGCCGGCACTGCCGTCGCGTCCCACGTGCGGGCCAGGTCCTCCGTATGCTCCGGTTGGGGGAGATCTCCCCCTGAAACGTGCCCCTTTCGACAATCCCCTCTTCGAGACCCCCCTTCGACAAGTCTCGCTCCTAGCTCCCCCCTAGCTCCCCGCTAGCTCTGCAGGTCTCACCAGCAACTCAGCGTCGACGTCACCTCTTCAACCTGGCAACTGCCAGCTGATCAGGGGCTGCAGCCGCCCTGCACGCCCGCAGGCAATTTGCCAATTATATCTTTTATTGCTAATTATTTCCACTAGACCCCAGCTCCCCAGCAACCCCACCCAGCCATCCTTGTTTCTTTCTCCACGGGGCACTGCCCCCGCTGCCTGATCAGGAGCAGCAAGGATCGCACAAGGGCAGAGCTCTGGCTGCCGGCGACATGACTGCGAGTGTTGTGCCCGTGGCCCTGTCGTGCCCGTGTTCCGCACTCGCCAGCCAGGCGCGGCCTGCCCGCAGTCGCGGGGCAGCGCCCCGCACTCACCGGCAGCCGGCAGCGGCAGCAGCAGCAGCAGCAGGGCTGTGCAGTGCTGAAATTTCAGCACAGCCTTACGTCACAGCCGTGCGCAATGTATCCCGACCCGCCGCTCACCCCGAACTTGGCCTCCTCACACCACATGTGCGCCATAACCGAGTGGATTACAGGCAACAAGACGGTGGCATGCGCCGCAGCAGTGTTCGCTGCTGTCGGCCTCTTTGACGTGCTTCTCAAGACGTTCTCGTTCGTGTCAATGCTGGCCGAGCTGTGGCTGCTGCCAGCACGTGACCTGTCGGTCTACGGCGCCGCCAACGGCGCGTGGGCCGTCGTGACAGGCGCCTCAGACGGCATTGGCAAGGAGTACGCGTTCCAGCTTGCCCGCAAGGGCTTCAATGTGGCGCTCGTGTCGCGGACCGAGGCTAAACTGAAGGCCCTGCAGGCCGAGATCGAGCAAAAGTACCCCAAGGTGCAGGTCAAGATTCTCGCCCAGAACGCGCTCTCGACCGACATGGCGCCCCTGCGGGCTTTTGTCGAGAGCCTCGGCAAGGTCACGGTGCTCGTCAACAACGTGGGCCAGTCGCACTCGATCCCGGTCGACTTTCTGGAGACCGCCGAGAAGGAGCAGAACGACATTATCCAGATCAACGTGCACTGCACGCTGGACACGACGCAGATTGTGGCCCCGCAGATTGTCAAGTCTGTCGAGGCCGGGGTTGCCAAGCGCGGCCTCATTCTGACGATGGGCTCGTTTGCCGGGCTCGTGCCGACGCCCATGCTGGCGACCTACTCGGGCTCCAAGGCGTTCCTCAACGCGTGGTCGACGGCCTTTGCCGCCGAGATGGCTCCCAAGAACGTTGATGTTGAGCTTGTCATCTCGTACCTCGTCACCTCGGCCATGTCCAAGATCCGCCGCACCTCGGCGCTCATCCCCAACCCGAAGCAGTTTGTTGCGGCCACCCTGCGCACCATTGGCCGCCGCTGCGGCGCCCAGGAGCGCTACGCCACCTCCACCCCCTACTGGTCCCACGCCCTGCTCCACTGGACCATCAACACGGTGCTCGGGCCCATGTCCAAGATTGTCTCGGACGTGAACTACAAGAACCACAAGGACGTGCGTCGCAGAGCCCTCAAGAAGGCTGAGCGTGAAAAGAAGAATATGTAGGCTGCAGCCGCGCAGCGAGCGCCGACGCCACGACCGATCTAAAAAATTACAAAGGAGTATACGATAGAGTTTACTAGTAGGCTAACGTTAGTAGACTAATGAGGGTCTGGCCGGGGCTGCCTCCGCTGGCCAGGGCTCCGGCTGGCAGGGCTCCGGCTGGCAGGGCTCCGGCTGGCAGGGCTCCGGCTGGCAGGGCCCCGGCTGCTGGCAGTGCAGGGTCGGGAGCGCTGGCTGGCCGGCGCCGGTCGGCACGCCCGGGCGCAGCGAAGCGGCGCGCGTTTAGTCATGCGGCGTGGCTGCGCCGCCGAAATTTCAGTGCTTATTAAAAGCGCCGATTACGCCGCCAGGCCAGCCTCATGCAGCAGGCACACGACGAGGTGGAATCCAGGCCCGGGGTGACCACGGCCGAGCGCTACGGGCTGTTCACAGCGGCGTCGCTGCTGGCCGGAGCGTCGACGGTGCCGATTGAGATTGTGTGGGCCAAGACGATTGGCCCCAGCATGCCAGCCGGCCAGTACCTGAGGGAGCATGTGCCGGTGCACATGCTCAAGTCGCTGGTGCGGTTCTATGTGTTTGATGCGGTACGCCACGAGATCCAGAGCGGGGCGCCGGACGTGCCGATGCCGCTGCGCAATGCCATTGCCGGCTCGCTGGGCGGCTTTGCCGAGGTTGCTGCACAGAGCGTGTACGAGCGGCGCATTCTGCCGCGCCAGGCCTACATTATGCAGACAGGTCGGCTGTTTTTTGGCTTTGGCACCAATACAGCGCTGTGCGTTGCCATTAGTCCCGAGCAGTTTCCGCCGCGGCCGTTTCCGCTCTGCTGGGCGATCGCGGCCACCTCGGGCGCGCTTGGGTCTGCCATGTTTGCCCTCATTGACGGCTTTCGCGGCCGCGCGGTGGCTCTGCAGAGCTTCAAGGGCTTTTTCATTATCGGTACGGTCATTTCCGTGCAGATCTCGTCGTTTGACCGCATGATGGAGCGGTTCTCGTAGCCTATTATAGATTTTGGGATCTACCTCAGCGCTGAGCGGTCTGAGAGAGGCCGCGGTATCAGGATCTACTGCAGCGCTTGCACAGTAGCGGTTTCTGTAAGGGTCCGCGGAAATGTTGGTAGTGCAGATTCACCACTGGTATCTGCTCGGCATGCGAGATCCAACGGCGGCAGCGGCTGCTGGTGGCGCTAGTGCCCAACTGCATCGCACAAGTTCAACGGATTCCACGATTGCTTCACAGGCTGTCACATCCTCCATAGTCATCTCGAGCATTTCGCCTGCGACGCCAACACGTGACGCGCTGCCGTGGCGCAACTCCTTGTTAGCGCAGCGGCCTTCCAGAAGGGGGAAGGGCCACACAAAACACGCGACAGAACGGTCGCACTGGGGCGCCCAGGCTCGCCCAGAGGTTTTCTTGCTCACCAATATTTTCGTGCAACATCGTCTTTCCGTTCCACAGCTCTCTCCCCCCACTCTTCCCCAATTTCGCAGCCTCTTGTTTGCTCCACCCCCCCCCCCTGGCCCTGATCCCCACTGTTTGGGGGGGGTGGGCCATCTCGATAATATTTGGGAGCCCAGATTTCTACCTCCAGACAACACGGTAGACCGCTTAGCAGTCAACAGCCTTAGTAGATACCCCTTCGTTAGCCCCTGTCTTTTGGCGTTTAGTCTAGTCTATTTCACGTCCCCTACAAAAAGCCCCGCTTTTCACTCTAGTTTGCGTCACTGTCTGCCGATACCTTTTTTGGCCGAATTTCTTTGGAGATCAAAGTCGTTGAGAAGCAACTCACCCCCTGGACCGGCTAGAATTTGATCTTGCTCAATTAGATTCCCAGTCCAGCTGTCTATCTTTAGGTCTGTTTCAGTCTACCTCTCATCTTCCTCGCAGACTTGCCTGTTTTCAGTCGTGAACTTGGGCCCCATTCCAGTCCATCCTGACCGCAACTTTGTCGGATCGAAGAATCAGTCCCTCCTCTACCAAAACCCCCCTCCACTCTACGAAATCTAATGGTCGACCTCTCGGATTACCAGCGCCTTGAAAAGATTGGCGAGGGCACGTACGGCGTGGTCTACAAGGCCCGCGACACGCTCAACGGGAACCGGCTTGTGGCGCTCAAAAAGATCCGCCTCGAGGCCGAGGACGAGGGCGTACCGTCCACAGCTATCCGCGAGATCTCGCTGCTCAAGGAGATGCGCCACGAGAACATTGTCGCGCTCTTCAACATTATCCACTCGGACGCGCAGAAGCTGTACCTTGTGTTTGAGTTTCTGGACCTGGACCTCAAAAAGTACATGGAGGCCATTCCTGATGGCGAGGGCCTGGGCCAGGACATGGTGAAGCGCTTTATGAGCCAGCTCATCTCGGGCACGCGCTACTGCCACGCCCACCGCATCTTGCACCGCGATCTCAAGCCGCAGAACCTGCTGATTGACATTGAGGGCAACCTCAAGCTCGCGGATTTTGGTCTTGCGCGGGCCTTTGGCGTACCTCTGCGCACCTACACCCACGAGGTGGTCACGCTGTGGTACCGTGCACCCGAGATTCTGCTGGGCGGGCGCCAGTACTCCACGGGCGTCGACATGTGGTCGATCGGCTGCATTTTTGCTGAGATGGTGACGCGCAAGCCGCTGTTTCCTGGCGACTCGGAGATTGACGAGATCTTCAAGATCTTCCGTATTCTCGGCACGCCGAACGACGACACGTGGCCGGGTGTCACGTCGCTGCCAGACTTCAAGACGACCTTCCCGCAGTGGACGCGCCGCGACATGGTGCGTGTGCCGGGGCTTGATGCGCTTGAGGACTGGGGTCTGGACCTTCTTGAGTGTCTTCTGGCCTATGACCCGGCGTCCCGCATCTCGGCCAAGCGTGCCATCACGCACCCGTACTTTACGACGGGTGGCAGCGACCAGGCGCCCATGGCTGTGAGCACGCAGCCCCATGCTATCAGGAGTTAGCCTGAGAATAGATAGGTATAATAAAGGGTATTCGCAGAGCGGAGAGAACCAGGAAGGATGAGCGTAGGCAGGGCAGAAAACGCACGAGTAAGGGAGTCTGGCAAAGCGCGTAAAACGCACGAGTAGATGATCCAGGCGATGGGCGAAGCAAAGAGGGCAAATTGCATAGGCGTATTTGCCAAGAACGGGAACTACAAAGAGTCCTGGAACTCCGCAGCGAGCCAGGCAGGCACTCCACGGCAACAACTGTCGGCCATGGAGGACAGACTCGTATATTGCGGATGCCATAGCCTCTATTCAATTCCTATATAATCTCTGTGCATATCTTTCCAAGACACAGTTAGTTGAATTTTCTTGTTCATCTGGAATTCTTGTGCCCCTACTCTGCTGGCAATATAGCCTGTGTAGACGGGGATCTAGTTATTGATGCTCAATGGCGACGTTCTGGAAGATTAGAAAGCAGGAGAATCACGGGCCGTGAGAGCGGAACAGTGCCAAAGGTACTGATAGTATCTGAGACGTTTAACGGATCCATTGCAGCGCACACCGAGCCCCGGAGGTGGTGGGGCAGCGCTCCACACATACAGGTGCCAGACGAAGGGAGCGAGCACCGCCAAATCGACAGGGCAAAGTCGAGTGAGCGAGCATTGTTGGCCCGTGGCCAACCCTAGGCATGCGCAGCAAGATTACCGCTGGAGCTTGCCTCTCCTGAGTTTCCACTCCTCTCCACTTTCGTCTATTGTCAGTGCGGCTGTGCCAGGCACTTCCGCTGAGACTCCCGCTGAGACTCCCCCCGAGACTCCCGCCGGGACTCCCACCTAGGCACGGCTGTACATGTGCATGCCCACTCAACGGTGGGACGTAAAGGTAGGCGACAGTCACAACCCTAATCGTCCCAGCCCGCGATCCCCCTCAAATTTCACCCCCAATTCCACAGCTTCAACCAAGCAACCAACAAAATGCCCCACCTCCAGATCTCCAAGAAGAGAAAGCACGTCGCTGACGGTGTCCTGTACGCCGAGATTAACGAGTTCTTCACCCGTGAGCTCTCCGAGGAGGGATACTCGGGCGTTGAGCTCAGAACCTCGCCCCTCAAGACCGAGGTCATCATCAGAGCCACCCACACCCAGACCATTCTTGGTGAGAACGGCCGCCGCATCCGCGAGCTGACCTCGCTCCTCTCCAAGCGCTTCAAGTTCCCCGAGGGCTCTCTTGTCCTCTACGCCGAGCGTGTCCAGCAGCGTGGTCTCTCTGCTGTGACCCAGTGCGAGTCCCTCAGATACAAGCTCCTCAACGGTCTTGCTACCCGCCGTGCTGCCTACGGTATTGTGCGCTTCGTCATGGAGTCTGGCGCCAAGGGTGTCGAGGTTGTTGTCTCCGGCAAGCTCAGAGTTGCCCGTGCCAAGACCATGAAGTTTGGCGACGGTTTCATGATTCACTCTGGTCAGCCCGTCAACGACTTCATCGAGGTTGCTACCCGTCACGTCCAGCTCAGACAAGGTGTTCTTGGTCTTAAGGTCAAGATTATGAGAGACCCCGCCATGGGTGCCAAGCCCGGCGCTCCCAAGTCGTCGCTGCCCGACCACGTCCAGATCCACCCTCCTAAGGAGGATGCTCCCATCCTTGAGCCCAAGGTCATTGACTACACCCCCAAGAAGAAGGAGGAGGAGGTTCCTGTTGAGGAGCCCGTACAGGCCTAAGCTTGTGGGTCCTGGTGAAAAAGTAATTATTGTAATGGAGGACGCATTATGTATACGAATAAATGATATCGTAGACGGATATTTCTTGTTGTGCCAAGCACTGCGAGAAAGCACAATCGCAAGGATATGCACTACTGGTGCTAGTGACTCTACGACTGTGTATTGTTGAGCACAGTTGTCTTCCTCAACTCCACATTTTGATTGAAACCAATTTCAGAATTGACTGGGAAATTGGTTGAAAATGTACAACTCCACATCTCGTTAGGAGTCCATCGCAGCGGCACCAGAACCCAGACACTAGGTGACATCACACAGCCTGCGCTAGGGACCGAAAGCGCCTACAAGTTGGCAGTGGCATCCGCAGTCCATGTAGCAGAGCAAACACCACATTCTTGAATAGAATATCCAGAGCTGCCCCTGCCAATGCGCATCTGACTTGATAATCATCCTATTTAGCGCACAAACCCTGATTGATTTAGCATCTGCAATTAGTAGGACTCTTAATTAAGGTCCGCATCCACAGTACTAGAACTGCATGAAAGCAGAAAGCAGAAAGCAGCTCAAAAAAAACAAACAACCTGGCGAAAGCAGCAAAAAATGAGTATAAAGTGGTACAAATTTTCAGCTGTTTGATAGGTAGCCCAGCTTTTCACACAATCACCGACTAAGGGGCTTCAATAAGCTCTTTTTGCTAGCCGGCTGCCCCAGTCCCACGGCCGTCGGAATATCTTTGATCCGATCTAGTAAGTAGGAAAGAATCCCAAAGAAAGCTGAGAAAACGGAGAGCAAAAGGCCACTACCGATATACGCCTATAGAACAACTGCCCAAAACTTTTACTATTCCGATATCTTCAATTCCAGAATTGTAGAGCCGGCCGCCCACTCCCACTTAATATCACTTAAGCCCACACATAACCTCCTACACTTCACGACGCGTCCAAATGTCAAACGCGATGCCTGCTCAGACAGAGGACACACCAGCAGCCAAAACAGACACTCTAAGAGACTCTTCGGAGTCCGCCGAGGGCTTACTGGCTCAGCCCTCAGAGTCCCTCATTGTGCCAGAAACAGACATGGAATTTGAACCGCCATCTCTGCCAGCTGCCACAACCCACAAATCCTCCACATATCATTCGCTCGTGCCGGCTACAGCCCAGGCTAATGAGCCCTGCATTCTCGGAGTCGACGAGGCTGGAAGAGGCCCTGTGATTGGCCCAATGGTCTATGCCCTGGCCTACTGCCCGTTGGATTATAAGGAAGATCTGGCCAAGGTGGGGTTTGACGACTCAAAGGTGCTGACCCACGTGTCGCGGTCGAGCCTCATGGAACGGCTCTGCAAAGAGCTGCCAGATCATGTGGGCTGGGCAACGACCATCATGACGGCGCGCGATATTTCCTCGGGAATGCTCAAGCCCATGGCGGCTGGTGCCTACAATCTGAATGAACAGGCCCACGACACCACAATTGACCTGATCCAGCAGGTTCTGGACCGCGGGGTCAATGTGGCCGAGATCTACGTGGACACTGTTGGTCCGCCGGCGAGCTACCAGGCCAAGCTGCAGCGCCGGTTTCCGCTCGCCAAGGTGACGGTTGCCAAAAAGGCCGACTCGCTCTATCCCATAGTGTCTGCGGCGTCCATCTGTGCCAAGGTGACTCGAGACGCGTCGCTGCTGAAAAATGATGCCTCCGACGGGCAGTGGGGCTCGGGGTACCCGTCCGACCCGCGCGCGTCGTCGTGGCTCAAATCGTCGGTCGATCCGGTGTTTGGCTGGGGCCCCATGGTGCGATTCTCGTGGCAGACGACCCGCGACGTGCTGGCGAAGCAGGGGGGCGTGGACTTCCAATGGACAGACGACTACTTGAAGCTGTTTCCTGAGACCAAGAAGGAGGAGCCGGGGTTTTCGACGCGGCATTACGGGACGGGTGTTGCTGCTAATGCGTGGTAGGCACCGCAGAGCGTGGGGTGGGTACTGTCATTACTGACCGACTACAACTTCCATTCTCATCAGTGCCCTCACGAGTACCGGTTATGCGTTGCACTGTGGAGACATTGTCCGCTGCCGCTGACAGCGGCCTTTGGCCTATGGCAGAGTGGCCTCCTCGAAACAGTTTTTCCCCCCAGATATCTATTTAATAGAACTACTTGGTTTCTAAAACTCTTTGGCAGAACTACTTGACCGAACCATGCTTCATTGCTGCCTTGTTCTACTCTGCTCTGCTCTCCCCCTGCACTGCGCTCCCCTCCGCTGGTAGACCCGTCAGTTGCCGAGCTCGCTCGGACCCCCACCCAATAATTTCTCCGAGCCTGCTGTCCCGGCGGGGTAGGTATGCGGGCACAACCGGGAAGGCAACAGCACCGTGGACGAGCCAGCTCCAGCACAAAGGACTGCCCACCGCTCGCTCACCGCCCACCAGACAAAATTTGCCCGGCGCCAAAGACTCCGGCCCCCCACATCCTCCCCACGGAACCGCCGGCTTGTGCAGCCCTGCCTCACCAAAATGCCTACACAAGCACGTGACAACTCCTCTCACCCACACACCCCCCCACAGGCACCCTGCTAACTTTGTTGGGTCTCACGGCCGCTCACCCCCTCCTTCCCCCAGCCGGTTCGGAAAAAGTCGTACAAAGTTGCCCAAAACCCCAATTTACCATCACACCTATTGCTTCCTTTGCTCAAAAATGTCAGCGATTGTGACCCGTAGACTGGCCGCCAGCGCTATGCGCACCACCAGGTATGTTTCTAGTGCTGTTTAGAGCGCCCCAGATTTCGTTTGCTAACCCAGATGTCTGCCGCTGGTTGCTTCCAAGTACCCGGTTATGGCTCGTCTCTATGCCTCCAAGTGTAAGTAGTTTGTGATGCTGTGATGCTGTGGATGGAATTGGATGGATGGCTGGGCTAGCTGCTTGGCCGAGATGGGATTAGGCAAGCTAGTTTGCTGCTACGGAGCGGTTGTGGAGCATGCCTCGACAGCCTGCGGCTAGCAGGGCGCTCGCGAGCTGCAACTGGCTGTGGCATCAAGTTCTGAGCCCAGATCCCGAAATATTGGTTACAATGGCTGTTCTGTGGTCAGCCTGTTGCCAGCTGTTGCCAGCTGTTGCGATCTTCGGCCAGCGACGACCAGTAATTCCAATTGTCTCCCCCACGTTTGTCACCCCCACAGCCAACAATCAGAGGTCCAGCCGTGGCTGGACCGAGCGTCTGACCTCTTCCAAAGCCTATGGACGACGTCTGACCTCTCCAAGGCTTATGGACGACGTCTGACCTCTTCCAAAGCCTATGGACCCCCTGTCCGACAAGCATCGAACGCCACTAACCAAGCATTCCCTCCCCACACTGTCATCAACATGCCAGCCCTGTCGCCCACCATGACCCAGGGCAACGTTGGCACCTGGCAGAAGGCCGTTGGTGATCACCTCGAGCCCGGTGAGGTTCTCGTTGAAATCGAGACTGACAAGGCCTCCATGGACTTTGAGTTCCAGGACGAGGGTTACCTTGCCAAGATTATTCTCGAGGCTGGTGCAAAGGATGTCCCAGTCGGCAAGCCTATTGGTGTTTATGTCGAAAACGAGGCGGATGTCTCTGCGTTCGCGGACTTTACTGCCGAGGATGCTGGTGATGCCTCGGCCTCTGCAGAATCTTCTGCGCCAGCCGCAGAGGAGAAGGACTCAGCCCCGAAGGAGACCAAGTCTGAGACTCCTTCCCCCTCGTCCTCGTCTTCCTCGTCTTCTGCCCCTGTTGGCGATAGAATCGCGGCTTCGCCCATTGCCAAGTCGATTGCTCTTGAAAAGGGCATCCCTCTCAAGGACATCAAGGGCTCTGGCCCCAACGGCCGCATCATCAAGAGAGACGTGGAGAACTGGAAGGCTCCTGCGGCCCCTGCTTCTGCCTCTGCTTCGCCCGCTGTCTCGGCTGCCCCCGCTGGCGCTGTCTTTGAGGACATTCCCATCTCGGGCATGCGCAAGACCATTGCCGCCCGTCTCTCCGAGTCCAAGCACATCAACCCCGACTACATTGTGTCGAGCACCGTTTCTGTGAGCAAGCTGCTCAAGCTGAGAGCCTCGCTCAACGCGACCGCCGACGGCGAGTACAAGCTGTCCGTCAACGACATTCTCATCAAGGCTGTTGCTGCGGCTTGCGCTGCTGTTCCGCAGGCCAACTCGCACTGGCTTGAGAGCGAGGGCGTCATCCGCCAGTACAGCAACGTGGATGTGTCTGTTGCCGTTGCCACGCCTACTGGTCTCATCACGCCTGTTGTCAAGAACGTGCAGGCCAAGGGTCTCAAGACGATTTCCGGCGAGGTCAAGACGCTTGGCAAGAAGGCGCGCGATGGCAAGCTTGCTCCCGAGGAGTACCAGGGTGGCACCATCACCATCTCCAACATGGGCATGAACCACGCTGTGAGCATGTTCACTGCCATCATCAACCCGCCTCAGTCGACGATTCTGGCTGTGGGCACCACCCAGCGCACTGCCGTTGAGGACCCCGAGTCTGAGACCGGCATTGCATTTGATGACACCATCACTCTGACTGCTTCGTTTGACCACAAGGTGGTTGACGGTGCTGTTGGTGGTGAGTGGATGAAGGCTCTCAAGAAGGTGCTTGAGAACCCTCTTGAGCTCCTGTTGTAAGTCTTTGGACAAAACTGGTGTATATATATGCGGACGTAGATTAATGTGAGTGACATTCTCAGTAGCGGGATTGGCTGTGGCTGTAGCGGGATTGGCTGTGACCGTTGCGGGCTGTGGCCCCCAGTCACTGAGCCTAGTGGCTGCTAGTGACTAGCCCAGTGGCTGCTAGTGACTGGCGGTGTTGGGTGCAGCCGGTCCAAACAATTGAGAGCGGCATGGCAAGATCGCGATCCGTCTGTGGCAATCAGATTCAGTCAGAGTTCCATTCCAGTCCACTTTTCTTTCTTCCCAGTTCTCCTTTCACCTCCCCTTTCACCTCAGCTCTCATTTCTCCCCTGCTGCCGTCCCTCAGCCGTAGTTCAACCGCCCTTCCTCCTCCCACCCACTGCCCCCCGCCCCACTCAAGACGGATATTTCACGACACGAAAACATCCACTGTGCACCTTTGACGGCCACTAAATGGTAAGAAACCGAACAAAGGCTGCAAAACACAACCCCAGGGACTGTTTCCACAGCCACCCCCACCCCCTGCCGCACTAACCCAGAGCTTTGAGAGCATCGAGGACACGGACGGCGTCCGCCTGCCCTTCAATGCCATCCCGTACTCCCCCAAGGACGCCGAGCGTCTCGTTCTGCCCCTCTCTGTGATGCACAAACCGCTCAATATCGGCGAGGCCATGCCCATAGCGCAGTACGAGCCCGTGGTCTGTCGCAATGGCGCCTGCAAGGGCGTCATGAACCCCTACTGTCTGCTGGATCTGGCGTCCAAGTTTTGGACCTGCCGGCTGTGTCTGGTGCGGAACCCGCTGCCAACGTCGTACTACGAGATCACGCCCGAAAACCTGCCGGTGGAGCTGCTGCCCTCGTCCTCGTCCATCGAGTACATTCTGTCGCGCCCCGTGCAGAGCCCGCCGGTGTTTTTTCTGCTGGTGGACACGTGCCTCGACCCCGAGAACATGGCGGCGCTCAAAGATGCGCTGCTGGTGGCCCTGGGTGTTTTGCCGACCGATGCGCTGGTGGGGCTGCTGACGTTTGGCACCCACGTGGCCGTGCACGACCTGTCGGCGACCGAGTGCAAGCGCTCGGTCGTGTTCAACGGCGCCAAGCCGTACTCGGCCAAGCAGGTGCACTCGGCGCTGGGGCTCATGGCCTCCGACACGCGGGTGCGCAAGAAAAACGTGGCCAGCCACGCCTCGGCCTCGAAGCGCCTGGCCTCGCGCTACTTTCTGCCCGTGGCCGAGGCCGAGTTTGAGCTCACCAGCATTCTCGAGTCGCTCGCAGCCGACTCGTTTGCGGTCAAGCCGCACGACAGGGCGCTGCGTGCCACGGGAAACGCCGTCCACATTGCCCAGTCCATTGTCGAGAACGTGAGCCCCAACTCGGCCTGCCGCATGCTGCTGTTCCTCGGCGGGCCGTGCACCACGGGCCCCGGCACGATTGTCGGCAGGGAGCTCCGCGAGCCCATCCGCTCGCACCACGACATTGAGAACGGCTCGGCCAAGCACCACAAGCCCGCTGTCAAGTTCTACAAGGACGTGGCCGCCCGCGCCGTCAAGAACGGCAATGTCGTCGACCTCATCGCGGCCTGCTACGACCAGGTCGGCCTCGAGGAGATGCGGGCCATCCCGGGCGAGACCGGCGGGTGCATTATCCTCTCGGACGCCTTCACCACCTCCATCTTCAAGCAGTCGTTCCTGCGGCTGTTTGCCAAGGACGAGGCCGACGGCACGTCGCTGCGCATGGGGCTCAATGCCACCTACGAGGTCAAGTGCTCGAACGAGCTGCGCAGTGCGGGCATGGTGGGCTACGGCGCGGCGGCCGGCGGCGAGAGCAAGACCGGGCTGGTCGCCGAGAAGCTCAAGATTGGCATGAGCGGCACCAACACGTGGAAGGTGGCCGGTGTGACGCCACAGACCACCTTTGCGGTGTTCTTTGAGCTGACGGCCGGCGCAGGCGCGTCGGCCAACGCCAACGCGCACGCCACTGCGGGCTTCAACCAGCAGCCAACCGTGCCGCTGGCGTACGTGCAGTTCCTCACGCAGTACCAGCACGCCTCCGGCACCCACCGGCTGCGTGTGACGACGATTGCGCGCCGCATTGTGGGCCCTGGCGAAGAGGCCCTGCTGGCGCAGGCGTTTGACCAGGAGGCCGCCATCACCGTGTTGGCACGGCTGGCCATGGACAAGCTGGACAAGAACGAGCCCGTGGCAGACGTTATCCGCTGGATAGACTCGACCCTTGTGCAGTTTTGCCAGCGCTTTGGACAGTATGTCAAGGACTCTATACCGTCGTTCCGTCTCGGCCAGGAGTTTTCAATGGTGCCACAGTTTGTGTACCACCTGCGGCGGTGCGGGCTGATTCAAATGTTCAACAACTCGCCAGACGAGACGGCCTTTACTCGGCACACGTTTATGGGCGAGGACGTGACCAACTCCACCATCATGATCCAGCCGACGCTCACCTCGTACGCACTAGATGCCGAGCCCGAGCCCGTGCTGCTGGACTCGGTGTCGGTGAGGCCCGATACCATTCTGCTTCTTGACACGTTCTTTCACCTGCTCATCTACCACGGCGAGACCATTGCCCAGTGGCGCCGGGACGGCTACCACGAACAGGAGGAGTACGCCAACCTCAAGGCGCTGCTGGAGGCACCGCGTGCCGATGCGGCAGAGATTCTTGTTGATAGATTCCCGCTGCCGCGGTTCATTGATACTGAGGAGGGAGGCTCGCAGGCGCGTTTTCTCATGTCGCGGCTGAATCCGTCGCGCGAGCAAGGAGCTGGTTCGAGTGTGACGGTGCTGACCGATGACATTAGTCTGCAGAGCTTTATGGAGTATCTTGTGAAGCTTGTTGTTACGGGCAAAAAGTAGTGTATAATAGAGATGCGTGAGTCTGCTTTGCGCTCTCGCTGGGCCACGCAGCGGGCCGGCGACGAGCACCACAAGGGGTCTGTGGCAGCGCCCCTACCTGGGCAACGCTCCTGCCTGGCCAGAAAAGCTTGAGCCGACCCCCAATGAGTATTTCTTCTCCGGTTACTGGCGCGGAACGGCCTGCGACCGGGGCAGCGCCCCATCCCTGTCGCAGCAGTGTGTCAGTTGCGCGCTTGTGGAGGCCGAGGGTGGGGGTCCTGCAAGGGGCTGGAATATGCCAACTGCGGGAGCGTGGGGAGCGTACGGTGTGCGGGGAGGGTCGCAATGCACGGCGGTGGATGCGGGCGTGGGGGCCTCTTGCACGCTCAGAAGAAGCGCGGCAGGGCGTGGGGGCTGGCTGGCTGCCGGCTGCCCCGCTGTGCCGGCGCCAGCCACCTCACGCCACGCTGGGCCAAAAGCCAAGCCCTCCGCCCTGCGAAGCCAAAACAAGGCCTGGCCCTTTTTGGGAGTCGTGCATGATGCGCGCATGGCGGTGGATTGCTGTGGATGGGGCAGGGGGGGGGGGGGGGGGAGGGGGGGGGGGGGCAGAAAGGGGTAGGGGAGCAGAGGGGGAAGGGGCAGAACGAGAAGCAAAGGCAACAGGGAGAGGGGGTGGAAGATGGGGCAGAAGCA
>JAKTYB010000033.1:72977-119524 GCA_030561725.1 Grinbergsozyma bentonensis | reverse complement strand
TGAGGAAACCGCCATGCCCAAGCTGTTCTACGACAAGCTGCCAGACGACATTAGCGAGCGGTACGTCTTCTTGCTCGACCCGATGCTGGCCACCGGAGGCTCGGCTATCATGGCCACAGATGTCTTAATTTCTAAGGGCGTGCCCGAGGAGCGCATCTTGTTTTTGAACCTGCTGTCTTCGCCTGAGGGCATTGAGAAGTACACGCAGAAGTTTCCAAAGGCCACGCTCATTACTGGCGTTATTGACGAGGGGCTTACGGAGAAGAACTACATCAAGCCAGGCTTGGGTGATTTTGGTGATCGTTATTATTGCATTTAGTATGTACAAACATTACACTAGCGGAGATTCTCCGCTCAATTGACAAAACCAGGCAAGTTAATGCTCCAGAATCGACAGGGAGCCTGTGATGACAACATTCTCCAAGACACTGCCATTTGGAATGTCAATTTTGCGGCCATCCTCGCAGACAATGATAACCGTGCCCTTGAGCGTCACGCCCTTGCCCAAAAACACGTTGCCCGTGATGGTCAGGTGGTCAAGCTCGAGGATCTTGGGCATGTGCGGGATGTGCTTCTGAAACTCTGCCACCTTTTTGAAATGGCCGCCCAGTTTGATGAGGGGAGCGCCGCCGAAGCGGTTGGGCGACATTTCCAGGCGGCCGTGGTTGAGCGAGTAGAGGTCGGATTTCACAAGCAGCAGATCTGAGCACGTCTTGACGGGCAGGAAACGCGAGCGGGGAACGTTGACACCGTGTGCGCCCTTGAAGTGGCGAATGGCAGCACCGACAGCCGTCTCCAGCTGGAGCACAGGCGTCTCGACGTTGCCAACCTTGACGCTTTTGTTGTTGGGGATAATTTCCATGGCAAGCTCGTTGTTCTCGACGACTCTCTTGATGGCCTTGAGGTTGATCCACAGGTTGTTTGTGTTGAAGTACTTGAACTTCTTGATGGACTTGAACTCCTCCACGTGCTCCTTGGGCACCTGGGCGATTTCGAGCAGGCGCACGGAGCCGTCGTAGTCAATGATGGTGCCACCCTTGACGTCAGCACGAGTCTTGTCGGTGAGCTCCATAATGTACTCGGCACCAGTGTCGAGCATGTGAGCGAGGATGGCCGGGTCAACGACCGCGCCGAGATTGTCGCCGTTGGAGACAAACAGGATCTCTTTGCCCTCATCAATAAGCTTGTCGAGGAGGCCGGCGTTGGCGATCGACTCAAACAGGTCACCGTGGCCAGGCGGGTACCAGGCCTCGATGGAGTCGTCAAAGTCCTTGGGCACCGGCAGCAGCGAGTCCTTGTGGACACGCGGGAAGCGCGACTGGTTGAAGGTGCGAATGTCAATGTTGTGGCCGCGGTACTTTTGGATGATCTGCTCGGTGTCCACATCCGTGTTGAAGGAGTTCATCAGGATAAAAGGGACGTTGGTGTCGAAGTTGCGGTTCAGGTGCTCAATCTGACGGACAGAAAGATCCAGAAACGACTTGCCGTCGCGCACCTCAATGATGGACTTGGGGCCGATGCAGCCCATGGACGTGCCGAGACCACCGTTGAGCTTGAGCACGGCGAGCTTGGAGAGATCGGCCTTCTGCGGCGTGGCCTTGATGTCGGCGTAATTGACAACCTGCTTGGGGTTTGGGGGCTGGATGCGGTCCCACTCGAGCGTGGTGCCGCGGGCCGAGTCGGCCAGGTAGCGGCGGAACAGAGCAAAAAAGTTGTCCATTTCATTCTCAAACTTGAGCTTCTGCTGCTGGTCCTGGACCGAGTCGGCCAGCTTGTTGAGGGCGTTGCGCATCTGCGAGGCAGCAACTGTCGTAGCTGACGAGTCGAACGCAAAGGCAGACTGTGTTTTGATGTGGTGGCGAGGTTTTTCTTCCATTGGGGGCGGTGAAGGAGAATGGAGCAACGCGGCGGGGGGTGCCGGGGTATAAATAGCTGTGGGGTGTGGAGGGAAGCGTTTAGAGGGAAGCGTGGAGAGTGGAACGTGGTTGGGGGTGGGGGAAGGTTAAGGGGGTGGAATGGTGGAGAGCGCTGAAATGAGGGGGGCAGTGAAGTGGAGGCGCCTGTAATGAAGATGATAGTGAGAGCTAGCGAATTGGGGGGAGTTGGCTGGCCTTGTCTTTTCTTGGCTTTCTGGTCTCTCTCCTGCACTCTTGGCTTCCTTGCTCAATCGTCTTCCCTCTTGGCACAAGCTTCCTCAGCAACTCCCAGCATTTTGGCATGGGCGTGGAAAGGCGGAGTCGGGCGTGAGGGGCGGCGGGGGGAGGGGGGGCCAGTGGGCAGCTGGGGCAGACCAATAGCTGTGGTTCTTGCGAGGGTGTATGGATCCACCAGTCCGGTCCACCACTTCGGTAATCCACTCGCCCAGGCAACAATCCACTCACCCTCTCGCTAATTAACACAGCCACTAAGGGGAAGATTCCTTCGCGCGCCTGCATAGACACTTGCATCGCATCTCCTGACCTGGCCAGACAGCAGCAACTACCCCACGTGAAAAAGCCGCCAGGGGAGGGGCATGAGGGGAAGCTGCTGCCCCAGCGCAACGGGCCGATTGCGCGCAGCCAGCGAGCGCACCACGCCACGAAATTTGTGCTGGCGGCCGCCGGAAAGTCTATGCCCTGCTCCACTCTGGCACACCATGCTATACGTGTCAATCCTGCAACCGGAGCATTCCTGCCGCCAAGACGGGAGGCAGACCTGCCGCATCTGCCTAGCGTGCAGAGGCTAGCACCCAAACGGGCACTGCGACGATCCAGGGAGGTCCGGGCGGTTACCGGAAAAATCCTGTCTGCGAGCGGATAGCAAATTTCGCAGGAATTGTAGGCCCTGTGGTCGGCATGTGAAGCATTTTGCAGACCTGCATCATTTTGCTCATCCAGTGACACTCGAGAATAAGCTGGCACGGGGACGGTACCCGACAGCAATAGTCCCGCAAGCTGCTGCAGCTATATAACTCTACGGGCTCTGGTTAAACAGCGCACGGTGCCGGCTTTGGGGGCCTGAGATCTAAAAAGTTGGGGGCCCAGCCCCAGCTGAGCCGGTGGCCTCTGGTGCAAGCTAGCTGGGCAGGCCTTCGCAACTCCCCCCAATTTGTAGATCTCGCTGTGCTCGCTGGCCAATGAGAGGTAATTGTGGGGAGCAGATCCCCATAACCCAGCATCTGGCAGCGAGCACGGAGCGTGAACACTGCGGGGTCTGGCGGCAGAGCCCCCAGTCCGCCGGAGGCCATTACCAGGTCTAGCTTTTCCCGTTGCTGGCATGCAGTGGCCGTTTTCCACCCTCTCGGCTCTGCCGAACGCTCGAGGGTGGGGCATTGCCCCACGGTGAGTGACGAGAGCGAGAAGCGCACACTACCAATACAGTGCCCTGGCCGGACCAAGCAACTCTTTCCGGAGCTGTTGCGGGACTCGCTCCAGCTCCTCCCCTCCCTGCGCTGACCAAACTCCATATAAATATCTAGGCGTACTGATTATATCCAAACTCCTCGTAGACGCCGTTGAACGACCCCGGGCGCTCCTGGCCCTGCCCCTGACCGGCATTGAACTGCAGGTCAAACATGGCAGCCGCGGCCTGCTGGTCCTGGGTGGGCGGCGGCGGCTGGTCCTCGCCCGAAATGGGGCCCGCGTCGTCCTTGGCGTCGGGCTTGGCTGCCTGGCCCGGGCGCGCGTCGTAGGCCTCCTCGCGCGGGACCACGTCAATCAGAAAGTCAAACATGTCGCTTTTCTGCAGCGCCCTGGCAATGTCGCTGCGCTGCAGCGTGCGCCGCTTATTTTCCTCGGCGTGCAGCCACGCCCGCATCGTCAGCTCCGTGATGAAAATGTCGCAGCCCTTGGCAAACAGGATGGGAGCCTCGGCCGAAATCATCTTGACGTCCTCGTCTGCCTTCATCACCTTCTTGATACGCGCCAGCGGCAGCTGGTGCACCTTGAACCCTTCTTCCTCGGACTCGATCGAGTTGATGGTCTTTTGCCAGTACTCGATCATGATGCTGCGGTAGGGACCTGTCAGTCCCTGCGCCACATTGTTGAAGACGCCCCCATCGACCTGGTCTTCGGGCTCGTTTTCGTCGCCGGCCTCGCCCTCCCCGCCGGACTCCGACTCGGAACCGACCTCCGACCCGCCCTCGGACTCGGATCCAAAGTCCTCGCTGCCTCCGACAGGCGATAGCCCCGTCGCACCCTCCAGCAGGGCCGGCGATGCGCTCTTGAACTCGTTTGTGCTGTCCATGTGCCGATGATTCAGTGTGCCGATGATTCTTTTTGCTGCAGTGGGCTTCTCGGCTTACTCAGCACCTTGAATACAGAGTGAATGTCTCGCTTGTTATCTCTAAAACGCTCTCCAAAAAGGCCGCTTCAAATGGCCTCGCAAATAAGTTGTATGTAGGTAGGGTGGCCGGTGCCGGCAGTGCCAAATCCCGTCAAAATAATATCCCACGCCTGGGGCACAGCCCCACCACTCTGGGGACCGGGGACCCGAGCGGGAGCGTGCAGAGCGGTGCGGCGGGCGAATTCGGTTGATTGGCGGCCTGACAAAGGTGCAAAAGGCTGCTGGTTGTATAGACATGGCGCTCTCAACGGTCTCCAGTGGTCTCCAGTGGTCTCCAGGTGTCGTGGTCTCGGTCCCTGCTTGAAGCAGGCCCGGGAAAAACTGCCCCGGGACGTCTGACCCCCCAGAATCCCCACTGGCTACCGCCGCAGCCGCATTACCAGCGACTAGTATCGAGTCTAGCGAGCCAGAAGAGGGCCAAAAGCAAAAGACCTCTTCCAACCTCGCACTCCTCGCTCGCTCGCTCGCTCACCTAAACCCAAAAGATAGAATAGTTATACACTAAATAGCAACCCCTAGCTTACCTTTGAACCAGGCTGCGACGGCCTGGGGGCCTTCTTCACAACGGCCTTGTCTGGTACTGAAGTCGCAGTATCCGGCGCCGAGGATATCGTGTCAGACGCTGGCGTTGTGGCCGAGGACTCCGATGTCTTGTTTGACCGGTCATCAAGAGAACTGATATCAGAAGACGTTTCAAGCACATCAATGCCGGGGACCTGAGGATTGACACGGAACGGTGGTCGCATTCCTTGCCAGTGCGGCTGCTTTTTGTACTTAGGCTTGGTGCGCACACGATCCGACGGCACAAACACAACACCCTGGGAGGTGTCATGGGGCGTGCTGGGCTGAGGAGTGCTGCGAGTCACAATGTGTTGCCCGGGAGCGTCATCAGCAGAGCCCGATGAGTGAGACCCAGAGTGAGACCCAGAGTGAGACCCAGATAGAGAAGAATGAGACCCTGACACAGAAGTGTGGGATCCAGAAACGGAAGATTGAGGGACTGGGCTTTGCGAAGCAGTACCCACAGACGAATTCATGTTAATGGCATTGTTCATGTCAATGAAAGGTCGGCTGTCACGCGTTTCCATGCTGCTAGCTCGGCGCTCCAGCGAGCTCATCTGTTCATCAAGCTCGTTGGCAGCAGCCGCATCCTCAGAGATTTGCGTGTACGGAGCAATATCTGGCGACAGTCGCATGCGGTTGGGGTCGCGCTCGTCAGAGCCAGCTGACGTATTTTCACCGGTCTCATTAGAGTCGTCCGTGTTGTCTTCAGTGATGGGCTCAGTGAACCCCGCTGGGTTCCGGGATCCCGAAGCGTAGGCGGTTGCGTTTGCACGTTTGGTGTTCGCCGCAGCAGCGGCCGCAGCAGCAGTCCCGCTGGTCCCAGTATTCTCCTGTGATCGGCGACGAAGCTGCTGGTCTTCGGGCGCACGCTGGTTCTGGCTCTGGACCTGTTTAGTCGCCGGCGCCTTGAGATCCGGGTCCAGAGACGGATCACCAGCACGCTGCCCAACTGTGTCTTGCGGCGAGATGATCCGTGGCGGCGTTCGTTTGCGCTTGTGCGACCCTTGGAGGGCCCACGGCGGCGTCAGCGAAAAAGTGGTGGGAACAACCATGCAGCCTGCCGGCATGCGGTCAAAGGCTTCGTTGAACTGTGAGCCATCCTGTGACGACAAAAACAGCTCTGTTAGGCGATGGGCGCCGTTGGCTGTGTGTAAATAACATAGGAGAGAGTGCCAGGCACTTTCTTGCTGGCTAGAGGGGGATGATCGGAAGCTGACGGCAGCTGGGGAAATGACATCGTCAGCAGATTGAGGCGAGGCTCCGGAGGAGTTATGAGAGGATCTGCTGGCGGGTGAAAATGACGACGAGGATGACTGGGAAGTTGTGGACGATTTTGTGTTGTTTCCCATACGTTGTCTCCGCCAAAATGTTTCAAACGATGTTTCTGACCGTATCCAGGTAGTTCCGAGCACTCCACGAGTTGCAAATGTGAGTCAGTAGAGAGTTGGTGCTGAACTCTGGAGAAGAGTAGATGATTAGTTAAAGGGGACAAAAGTCGAATTTGTCAGAAGACTCCTGAGAACGAGAAAACAGGGGTTCTGGAGAGTCAGCTAGCCAGCTACTAGTAGCGGGGCTTATTTTGTTAGGTTTTCTTTCGATACAACGGCCAGAAGATGAGATCTAGTCCGCAAATCCTGGCGCTCAGCGCAGTGATGAAGAGAGCAAGATTGAGATGGGCGAATTGGCGCTAAATTTAAGCAACCACGTGACGATGGGCAGGGACAGCGGGACAAATGGCGTTACCTGTCATCTGACGCGAGAGGCGTAGCAGCTGCGTGGCTGTGATAAGTGGTTTGCTACTTGTGGCAACTCTTTGCACATCGCTTGCGACTGCTTGCTCTGGCCTCTTTGACAGCGCCATGTTTGCGCTGTTTTTCTATGGACTTCGACGCTGCGCCGGCCCGATTGGGAAACGTCGGGGCATATGATATCATAGTAGAGCTTCCATGGTTCCACGGAGGGAAGGTGAACAATGGGCATAAAGAGAAGGTTGCAGGGAGGAGCTCAGTTGCTGAGCAAGATCTTTCGACGGATCTTGCAGGGGATTTGGCCATTGAGTGTGGATTTCTGGGGTTTTCCAGGGCTTTTCGGGCAGCAGCTCGGCTAATACTGCCTCCCAGCCATGCCCGTCTGAGTCAGCAGACAGTCTTGCGACCGAGCAACTGCAGCCGAGCCTCGCAGGCAGGGCAAGTGCTGGCCTGCCTGATAGTCTCGGGAAAGGCTATAGACAGCTACAGACTTTGGCAGAAGCTCACTACAGCCTGTGGTTGCTCGCAGAGCAGCTTTGCTACAGCAGCCACAAGTGGCAAACTTGGGCGCTCTACACCCTACTAGTACTAAATGGGCTAGTCCAGAAGCTTCTACTTCTTTGTACAGAATCAAACGCAGCGAACGCCGGGCCGGGGTTGGGCCCCATCACCAGAGGCATCATCAGTTCAATGCCTTTGTGGGCCCTTGGGGTTGCACTAACCCAAGTGGACTTAATGGAGGGCAGCCCCCCAGTCGTGTGTCTCGGTGCGCCTGCCTAATCCAGCATGTATAGCCGACAGATAAGCACAAAATAGACGCGATGAAAAGAACCTTCTGTGCAGGCCAGATTCGTTCCTTGCACAATCCATCCCATATAGCTCCATGCCTGACTCCGGGGAGCTAATACGTCCGATCTCCTCGGAGGCTCTGTGCCCTCTGGTCTCGGCCGGACCAGCGCTGAAACACAACTACTCGGCCCTGCACATCTTTGGCATTGGCTTTTCGATCGCAAGTCTCATGCCCTCCGTTGCCTCGGTTCTGCCCTTTGCTATGGCTTCTGGCCCAGTCGGTCTCACCTGGGGATGGCTAGTCCCCGGACTCTTTATTCTGTCGGTCGGCATTGCGCTCAGCGAAATGGCCTCGGCTTTCCCCATGTCAGGCGGCGTTTACTGGTGGACATTCAGATTTGCCCCTCCAAAGCTTCGTCTGCCGTTTTCCTGGCTCGCAGGATACTCGTCCTCTATGGCCGTCATTGGCGGCCTGTGTTCCATTGACTACGGGTTTGCGACATTTGTCACCTCCATCATGTCAATGCTCGACGATTCCTATGACCCGTCTCAATTCCATCTCTATCTCGTATTTGCCATAACGCTTTTCACTCACGTTCTCGCCGGCATCTTTGCCAATTCCATTATGGGCCACATGACCATCTTTTCCATCGTCACCAATGTGCTGGCCGTCGTCATCACCATCGTGGCACTGCCTGTCGGCACTCTGGCACAGGGGCGCCAGCTCAACTCGCTCTCCTTTGTGTTCTCAGGCACCCAGAATCTCACAGAGTGGCCCACCACCTGGTCCTGGTTCCTCGGCTGGCAAACTTGCATTTGGACTGTCAGCTCGTACGATTCACTTGCATATCTAGCGGAAGAAACAACAAATGCCGCAACAGCGGTTCCATTTGGCATCCTCACATCCATTATCTCCTCAGTAGGATTGGGTTTTGCTCTCATGGTGGTCATTGCTCTCTGCATCAATCCAGACTTTGACGAGTTTACCCAGAACGCCTCCATGAACCCCATGGCACAGATCTACCACGATGCGCTGGGCAAGAAATGGGCGGTCGGCATGATGTGCTTTATGATTCTCATACAGTGGTTCATGGGCATGGCCCTCCTTGTTGCGGGCTCCCGCCAAGTCTGGTCATTTGCCCGCGACGGAGCTCTGCCCTGGGGTCGTCAACTCAGACGTATTTCGCGCAAGCATGGTGTGCCGGTCACCGCCATGTTGGTTGTTGGCGGCTGTGCAGCTGCTATCGGTGCTGTCTCTTTACTGAATCAAACAGCAGGCGAGTCCCTCTTTTCCATGGCGATTGCCGCTTCGCATATGGCTTACGCCTTGTTACTCCTCTCTCGCATCGCCAGCTACCGCACATTGCATTTCACTCCTGGTCCGTTCTATCTTGGCCATTTCTTGTCCCAGATCAACACGCATGTGGCCTGTGCCCATGTGCTCTTTGTGCTCTGCATCATTTCAATGTGTCCATTTGACGGCCCCTATCCAACCCTCGAGAATATGAACTATACAATTGTGGTGGGCGGCCTTGTTTGGGGCGGATCAATGATCTACTATTACAGAAGCGGATATCTTTGGTTTCATGGCCCCATCATGGGCGGCAACAACCAAGTCCCTTCCGAAACAGACCCTCTGGTGCGCAACCAGGGATATATTACTGCATGATAAATTAGATAGCTGCTGTTCAAGTAAAATGCCAGAGATTCAACGACTGGAGAACTCTCAAATGTCCAGCAGGGGGCGGCGTGCAGGATCGCCACTGTGCGATGAGTTCGAGCTGCGCGACGACCGCGAGCCAGAGCCAGAGCCCTGCTCCTCAATAACAGTTTTGGCAACGCCATTCCGTTCAACCACAGACTCGACAATGCCACTACCCAATTGAAAAGAGTGGGCTTCGGTCTGCTCTTCTACGTGGCCCAGATCGCCCTCGGCGGTTGAGTCGGCAGCCGACCCGGTAACCTTGCGCACGCCCTCGCGGACGGCAGAGCTTTCCGTGCGATGGACACCACCGTGCAGCGTGTTAGGTACGGACAAAAGACCAATGTGCTCCTGTGCCTGGTTGGGCGCATGGTCCGCCAAATCCGACTCCTGCACTGGCACGCCCTTGATGGTGACGTTGGGAATCTTGGTCTGCGTTGGGTTGTTGGCGCGGTTCTTGGGTCCGAAGCGCGGCGCATTAGCGTGGTCAAGACTGGACAAGGCGTCGAGCATTGAGTCGACCTGACGCTGAGAGCGTGGGGTCTTGCCGGCGGAGCCATAGCCGAGCAGGCCTCTGAGAGGGCCAGGCTGAGAACGGCGAATGAGATTGTGCACATCAACGTAGACATCCGACTCGTCCACAATTTCTTCACCAATAAGCTCCTCAATGACGTCCTCCAGAGTCAAAATGCCAAGGGCACCAGTTGCTTCGCCAGGGCGTTGAGAAACGACAATCATGTGACTCTTTCCCTCTTGGAAATAGTTGAGAATGTTGAGGCAGGACGTGTCTGGGCGAGTTTCAGGAAGTGTGGCAAGAGGGAATTCTGAGATGGGCTGGGCATCTTCCGGATCGTAGCGAATAAGGATACGCACAAGCAGCATGCCAATGAAGTTAGTGGGTTCGTTGGGGGCGTGGATGGGGATACGGTTGAACCCCATCTGCAGGATATTGTCGACCGTGTCCTGGTCGAGGATCTTGTCTGAGGGAAGCACAAAGACGTCTTCTATAGGGGTCATGATGTTTTTGACCGGCTTTTCCTTGAGCTGCAGCACCGAGTTGATGATGGTCACCTCGTCGGCGTTGAGCGGGTCCGTTTCCGTGCCGTGGCCATGCAGCGTGACGAGAGTTCTGAGACCAGCTCGGTTGTACATCGTGCCATGGTCTTCACCAAGACTGTAGTCGAGGAGCAGGGCGACGGGGTATGCCAGCGGGTAGAGAATGTACATGAGAGCGAGAACAAAGCCCGAAAGCGAGGCGCCGATTTCGAGGCCGTAGCGGACACAAATCGATTGCGGAATGATTTCACCGAAAATGACAATGGCTACGGTCGAGGACACAACGGCGGGCCAGCCGCCGCCGAGGCACCGGTCAAGAACGACGGGAAGTGTCTCGTTCGTAATAACGTTGGATAAAAGCAGGGTGACAAGAACCCAGTGTTTGGAGCGGTTCAAAAGATTCAGAACTTTTTTGGCATTCTTGCGCTCGGATGCCGTGCCAGAGTCCTGCATGACCTGGAGATAGACCTCGTCCTGGCCCATAAGGGCGAGAGTCAGACCAGCAAACACGCCTCCAAGGAGCACGAGAAAGGCCGAAACGGCCATGTAGGCCCAGAACGAGGTCTCGTCCTCTGGACCAGTGACAGGCTTTTCCTTGAACGTGGCGGCCCTGTAAAGGCCAGTTACCGGCATGCCGGCGGCGACGGGGATTTGGGCAAGCAGCAGGAGGAGCTTGGCGTAGGCTGGAGTGCTGCTGTTTCCAGAGGGCAAGGCAGAGCGCACAGAGCCCGAGAGCAGCGGCGTTGATGCAGTGGCGGGGGTGCTGGTGGGGGCGGCGGCGGGGGCCATGGCTCCATCCTTGAGGGCCTCCGCCGAGAGGGCGCCGGAAGCCGGCGGCTTCAGGGCTCTCGGAGAGACTGGGAACTCGACAATTTCCTTTCCGGTGACTGGATGCTTGTAACTAACATACGTAGAGCGCTTCACGGGCGCCTTTGGTTTACTTCTCATTGGGTTACGCGAGCTGTGGGCTGATTGGTAGTAGGGAAGAGGGAGAGAGATGATGAGGGGAGCGCGCTATGGGGACTTAATTAAATAAATACTCTTCGGATAAGGGCTAGGGGTTTGCAGAGACGGAGTCCGCAAAAACAAACGGAAAAAGAAAAAGTGGGTCGTGTGGCCGTGTCGGGGGCGGCATGAGAGGCAGGTCTGCGAGGCGCCCCGGTGACGATAAATTTTCTGCCCTTTGCTCGCGACAATCAAAGGCTGCTGCGACGCAGGCGGCCGAAAACAAGGTTTCGCCTGGCTCGATGACGATGCCCCCCGCTCTAGGGGTGGGAGGAGGAGGAGGGGGGGCAGCGAGCAGCCATTGGGAGTATTACGTTCCAGCCATGGGGAGAGTGGCTTGGCTGGCGCATTCGGCGAGGACGGCTCACGTGGGCCGCGGCAGCCGAAAGATGCCGAAACCACCGACAGGCCGGTGGCCGAGCCCGAGTTGGAAAGGGGTGGCCAAGGCGAGCCAAAGCCGTGGGTGAAAAACTTCATGTCCACGGGATTCAGTCACTTTTTTCACGCTAGTCTTGACAAACTGCTGCTCGCCCCGGGGCAACAGCCGTATTGGTCAACATGCGTAAAGCTAGTGCAACAACCTAGCGAGGCCAGCAGAGAGCCTGTGGAGCCTGGCGGCCTGCAATTTCAGATCAAATTTTGCCGCCCAGATTAGTTATAGGCCGCCCGTAGTACTTCTGGATTCAGGTTGCTTGTCGCGCTGCCGGACTGCCTGCCAGCGTGTCTGCAAGCTCCTCGACCAGCTCGTCTTGGCCCCGCCTCAGCTGCTCAAAACACCCCCAATCTGGCAGCAGGCCCCTGCTCTCTCTGGGGCAGCTGTCAAAAAAACGTTGCAGGAAGGTGGGGTGGTGGGGGACCGACTTGGGTCCGACAAAGTACCTGCGCTGCAGAGTACCGGGCAATTCCCGAGCTCCGGAGCACTGCTCTTTCGGACATGCTTACTTTTAGACTACCTAGTCACCTATTTGCACTAGCTGCTCAGCGCTCCGCTTAGTCACACCGTGACTACAATGTTGGAAGCACGCCAACAACAAGCGCCAGAAAGCGAAGCCTCCACCCGCCAGTCACATCCCTGTCTGCTCCGTTGGCTTCCACAATTGGTGCCATGCTCGAGTCTGATACCACCTCAGATGGGCTAGGATGCTGGTTTGAGACACTCTCTGACGCCGCCTCAGTCCCAGAATCGCCAACGCTAGTCTCGGAGGTAGCCCCGCTGGTGACGCCCGACATGCTTTGGTGCTCAGCTGTGCTGGTCTCGGTTACCGCCGGTGTCAATCTTGTGCGTTCGCCAGTACTGTTGTAGGTAGTGGCGCTACTACCCCCACTGGTGCCACTCTCCGCAGCACTGGTGGAAAAGTGAACCGCCGCAGAGCTCGGGCTTGCCGTCAGCAGCCTAGTGCTGCTACCTGCCACAGCACGATCCCCGCTCTTGGCAAGGTTGGCGCCCGCCAGCATTGAGTTTTGGCTCAAACTCAAAGTCAAGGTCGAACTGGCAAGCTCAGCCTGCACCTCTTCTTGCTTTGCGCCGGCTTTCGCCGCCACACTATTTCTGACTCGCTTCAAACCCGTGAACTCCGTTTTGAACTTGGCATCTGAGTCGCGAATTGCTCCTGGCACTCCATTCCTTCCGATCGCCTCAATCCGCGACCTCTCGCTGAATCGAGCGTTGGCCAGAGAAATCTCCTTGCGATCCAAGTCGTAAACAACGTAGACACTCCGCAAGAAAGTGTCGCCCAAGATTACAGGCCCTTCGCTTGCGACGATCCCCAGACGACACAGTGGACGCCCTGCCGCATCGGTGATTGGAGTGTTGTCGTCCTTAATTGGAAGTACCACCTCCGAAAGCGGCATCTGAATGCGTACGGAATTGAACTCGTACGACACATTTCCCTTGCCAACCGCGTCATGGCAAAATAGCAGGTGCGAGCCATACTCCTCGATCCACTCAGCATTCACCGCTTTGGCGATTTGCTTGACAGCGGACCCCGGCATCCGCGTAAGCGTCGATCCAGAGTCAATCAAGGCTAGTCCAGAGCCCTCCAATAGCCTTTTGCTGGGCCCGGTTCCGTTGACAATCGCCAACCCCGTCATCTCCACAAACATGGCGACCACCTCAGGAACCGGGTGCTGCTCCAAATTAGGCACCATTGGAATTGTCCGCAACGGTGCCTCATACTTCTCATGGTCAACTCCGCCAAACAGAATCTTGCCAGACTGCTTTTGGAAGTGATTCAGCCACATTGAGTAAGACACAGTCTCAATCGCTCCGCTCTTTTGAAGCAAAATTGGCACATTGTCATATTCAAAAGCCTTGCTAGAAGGCACGTGAACGGACGCCTCGAGGTTATTGAACCCAATACCAAATACAGGCTCAGTAGAGTTGTAAATGGTTGCGAGGGCAAATGTAGCATTCTTCAGCATACTGCCTCCCATTTTAATAGTATCCTGAACATATTTGCCTTTTGCAAACGTCATGTCCTGATAAACAGTCAGAAATATTGATGACTGGTTGGGCTTGAACGTTGAGGACTTGGAGGAATCGAATGCCTGCACATTGGTGCAGTCAATCTGTGAATCTCTGACCATCTTGCCAGCAGCACACAATGGGTTTCCGGTGCTCTGCAACCACAAATCCGCAGAGCCAGTATCAAGGAGTGCCCCCATTCGCTGTGCTGGAGTGCCAACATCAATCTCGACAAAGTATCCAAACTCCTTGTTCAGGGCTGTGGTCTCCAAGGTATTTCGCCTTCTCAGTCGATAATCAGAGTATCCATCTCCCAGTTCTCGCCGCTCAAAGTCGAGGCTGATGAGACCGTATGCTGATAGGGTTGACGCGAAAAATACTGTCCCCTTGAGTAGCATTGAAATGGTGAAAGCAGAGCTGGTTGTCTACTTCACTATAAGCAACAGCCAGTCTTGGCGTTTTTAGTGCCATGCCTTGACTATCCCGATCAAATGTATATTAAAATTGCTGCGAGTTCTATTGAATGCCATTTTCTGATGGTTTTAGACTCTCCACAATCTTCGCCTGATCCTTGAGGGCCAGTGACTCCGCTCGTGAAAGAGCCTTATTAAATATGCTTGTGTTTTTCCGTGAAAGTGTCGCCCGCAACTTGTCCAACAAGAAATCGCCAAGAACATCAACGGGCCAGCTTGGCGGCACCCTGTTGAGAACTGTAGTGATATCAAATTGCGCGGCATATCTTCTGAGCAATTTTCGAACTGCGAACCGGCTGGTTTTTACGTCATCGACAGTAAGAAGTACGCCAAACAGCTGTTCAATCTGATTGTGCGCTTCACAAAGGTCAAAGGCCGTTTCAAAGTCGCCCAAATCAATACACAGCGTGTGCATCATGCTTTCATAGTCATGAGTGTTGGCATAAAGTAGGGCCCATTCAAAGACCAGCAGGTCCTTGAACTGACTGAAGCTCCTCTCGGCAAATGAAAGATCATAGTCAGCAGCCCTTATAAGATCGATCACCTGAAGTCTGAGCTGACCAAACGTCCTAAACGTCTCGTCCGCGCTCTCAGAATCGAGGGCTGAGTACCTGTTGACAAATGCTTCAAAATATTTGTAGTATGACCGCCGGGGAAGTTCAATGTTTTGGTATGCCTCATAGCTGTTTCGCAGGTTGTGTCGATTTTCTTCGCCTAGCTGCTCGACTAAATCTGTGATGAGCACGGCTAGCAAATCGCTGGCATATACAGAGTAGTTTTTTTCCATGACTAGTGTCCGGAGGTATTCTCTCCAAACAACGTCACCGTCGCTGCCCAGATCTTTGAGTGCCTGCAGCAATTTTGCATCGTCAAATGTGACAGCTTTCTCCTTCGAATTGAGCAGCTGCATGCTAAGATGGGGATTTCGCTTCACCATCCATAATAAATATTTCCAAACCAACTCCTCGTCATCGAGCTTGATCAGGTAGTCTCTCATACTAGTGTACAGTTCGTCACGTTCCTGTGGGGAAATGTCAGGAGATTGAAGCGTTTCGGACCACATGTTGAGAAGCTGGCGGCTGTTGCCAGTTTTTTCGTATAGATAGAGCAAAGCTTTGCGGTCATTGCGCTGAACCAGAAGGGACTCAATGTCTGAGGTGTCAACTTGGTCTGTAATGAGGCTGTCAATGGCCGCGATAATTTGCTTCTCATCCTGTGCAGCACTACGCAGCAAGGCAATGTCGATACTTCTTTGAGCGTCTTCATGATATGAGGCCTTTTGCTCATTTGCTGCTTTGAGGAATGCTTGGTAAAACGTTTGCAGCTCTTCGGTAATATTCTGAAGCTGATCAATTTTCCCCAGACAGCCCTTCCAAACAGGCACATCTCCTTTCACAGATTCTACGTCAAAGACGTAAATGAGGATGCGCGGGTCTATGTCGCGCAGCCAAAGGGACATGGCCTTATCAAACTCCTTATCCTGTATGTATCTGAGAGCCAGGAAGAGGGTCAGAAATGGAGTGTATTCTTCAAGCACGTCCTTTTGAATTTCTTCCAGTTCATCGATGGAATGGGCGTCGATGGCCTCGCAGATTTCCACAATGCGACCCACGGGGATGAGACATTGAACACCAGCGGAAGGAGTGAAGAAAACAACCTGTGCCGAGACTGTGGACTCGGGGGTTGAAATGACGTCTCTGGCAACAATGCTGAGGATCTGGAGAATCTCGGCAAGCTCTGGACTCGGAAACACGAGGGTGCCAGACAGCTCTGCCAGAAGAGGCGGCGAGTCGAGGGTAATTGTCTGCAGCAGGGTCTGATCCTCAACTGAGTGAACAAACAGCAGCGATCCCACAACCGCCAGCACATGGGGATACTGTACTGCAATGCTGGATGGATATGCTGGCCAGGTGATTGTTCCACGGGAAATGTCACCTTCGTTGTTGACCACGAGGCCTAATGCCGGCTCGTCAGGGGTCGTTCCGCTGGTGACAAGAAACTCTGTTTCTGTCACCACAGATATGTGTGGGGCCATTTTCGGTTGCACAACAGCGTCACCCGAGTATACGGACGTCTCATCTCCGGCAGCAGCTGGTGCATCGGCTGCAGCTGCCTCAGTAGCTCCTGCGGGGGTTTCTTCCGGGGTGACCGGAAAGAGCGGCACTTTTCGCACATTTTTGACATCAATCAGCTCGTAGGAAGAGTTTGTGGCCGCCATGAGAAAGTTTCCAGCCCAGGCTCCGCGCACAATGCCTCGGGCATCGACATTTTTCACGAGTGACAGCGCTGTTTCCTGGACCTTGATGATGCGAACGACGTGCTTTGTGAAAAGAATGACTTGATCAGCATCTGCAGGATCGGCGTCCCGATTGACGCTCATGTCGTTGACATCGCGCACCGAACCCATGCCGGGGGCCGGGCTAAACTCCGGGAGAACAAACACCGCGGTGGAGGAGTTGGCCATGATGAGAGCACGGGATGCCGACTCGATGAGGGCTATTTTGCGGACAGCCCGCTTCTTTTTGACGTGTGTCTTTTGCCTGCTGGCGAACAGGTAGGGCTCCTCATCGGAGCCGTCCGGGGAGACAAGAAAGTAGTGGAGGACTTCTCCGGCCGAGGTTCCAATGTAGAGAGATTGGCCCAGGGCATTGATGCAAGTAGCTTTAGCAGCGGTATCATCCTCGCTCAGAGGGACCTGACCCACCAGCGTTTTGCGTTTATAAACGTCCTGAACCATGGGCCATAGGGGTTGGGGGTGGATGAAGGAGTCACTGCGTAGTGGGCGTTCAGTGGGTGGGAGCTGAGATAGTGGGTGGGAGGTGGCTGGGATAGTGGGTGTTTGACGCCAGTTGTGGATGAAGGTGACTGCAGTTTGGATGGTGCAACTAGAATTGTGGTTGGAGGCAACTAGAACTGTGGTTGGAGGCAACTACGTTTGGATAGTGCAACTACGGTTGGATGGTGCAACTAGAATTGTGGTTGGTGCAACTAGAATTGTGGAGGCAACCAGAACTGTGGCGGGAGGAACCAACTGTGGCTGTATGTGACTACAATGAACTGCGGTCCAGAATGTCAGCTGGCAGTGGTGTTGTTAACTAGCTGTTTGCACGTTGTCGTAATTGTGCAACTACGGTGGCTGCTGTTGCCAACAGACGGTAGCTGTTGTTGTTGACAGGTAGTGGATATTTGTAACTGACAGGTGGTGGGCGGCTCGAAAGCCAGTGAGATTACACCGAGGGATACCGAGGAACAATGAGACTGCCAAATTGTAGACCATGCCCGCTGAGAGTGACCTACGCTTTTCCTCTTTACCCAGCTTTCATCCGCTGCTGAGGTTATCAGTCATGGGTCTGTCACTCGCCAGGCCTCGTGGGCGAGTCATATAGCATGCCTAAGCCACCAAGCTGGAAGGGCGGAGCAATTCAGTGGAAAGTCGGGGCACGGATTCGGCTCAGTAACCACAGCTCTCAACCCCCACTCCCCAATTTTTTACTTTCGACAGTGCTTTCATTTTCATCCCCTCTCCTCTCTCTCTCCTCCCTCCCGCTCTCCACTTCCGTCCCCTCTCAGACTCCCTCCCATCCTCCCATCCTCCCAACCTCCTTACCCAAAAGATCCGCTCCCACTGGCTCGATTTCACCTCATCACCTCTACAATGCTGGTCAAGGCGGTTAAAACAGCCTACACCCGCTACAGGATGGAGATCGTGCCTCTGTACATTCTCACAAACTCCGAGGCAGCAATCATCAGTAAGTGCCGAAAACTCCGGACGCTTCGCCACGCGTTCTAGCCACTAACCCAGACTCCATCATGCTTCTTGTCCTGTCGCTCATTGTATGGGCCCTCTTCTTCTACTTTCCGCGCCACGTGGCCACCATCTACTCCCGAGCGTACTACTACTTCAATGGTGTTCATCTTAAATAGACAATGGCGGTCCATTCATCATATAGACAATGGCAGCCAGCCACTACCACAAACACGAGCGTCCGCTGACGCGTGCATCTATTCATCAATATATAATTTAATGTATATTCTACAAACGGCCGTTGGGCACCAACAACTAGATAAGAGAAGGGTACTTTTTGTTGAAGCTGCTCTCCCAGTCTTCGTCGCCGGGATTGGGCGACGTCGGAGCCGGCGGAAGTGGCTTGGACGACGAGCCTGCCGCCGCCACCGCCGCCGGCGAGGCCGTGGCCTGGCGCCGCGGCGACTGCAGGTGCACAGGCTTCTTTGGCACCGGAGGCCGTGGTCCCCCGCTGCCGGTTGAGCCAGTTTTGCTGTGGATCGAGTCGTCGTCGCTGGTCCCGGGGTCGGTGTAACGTCCGTACCCTTCTGCCGTGCGCCGGGGCGGCGGCGACGACGCGGTGCCCTGCAAGTAGTGCTGGACGCGTGAATGCAAAGAGTGCGAGGTCTTGGGTCGCGGTGGAACTTCAACAGCTGGGTCGTCGTCGTAGGACGAGTACGAGCCCAGCGAGTCGGTCGACTTGGAGTGCAGCCCACCACCGAGGTACGACGAGTGCCGTTTCTGCGGGCCCTTGCTAAACATGTTGGTGATGGAGGTATGGCGCCGGTGACTACCATGATGATGCGAGTATCGCGTCGACGATGCAGACCGGTGCAGCCCGTTGCTTTTCGCTGACGACGATGAAATTCGCCGCAGGGAGTGACCAGTGTGCTCCTTGTCCAAAGTCTTGAGAAAGTCCATTCCCGAGTCAATGTGATTGTCAGATGTCAGCTCAATTTCCGTTTGGTCTCGTTCAGAAAGTCCCGTCAAAATAGCTTTGAGCTCGCTGGCGCCCGACGGCACACGTCCGCGCTCAGCGTCAGAGCCAGAATCAGAGGAAATGAGATCCACCTCAACTGTGGGCATGGGTGGTTCCACCACCGTGCTTCGCTTAGGGCGTGAGGTGAGGGTCTCATCCGCCTCGTCGGACGACGAAGAATATGTGGGTGTCGCCAGCGAGATGGCTACCTTGTCCGAGTTGGCGCGCAGCTGAGACGATGCAAGGGAGAGCTGCTGAGGTAACGACGTGTGATCGCGAGCCACAGGTTGTGGTGCAGAAGCAAGATGTTTGGGCTTTGGCCGCTCCGGCAAAACCGGTGCTGTTGCTTTGGGGCGCGGCGGTGCCAGTGGAGGCGGAGCCGCGGATCCATCTAACGGTGATTTCGACGGCGGTGGTGGCGCCATTGATGTGATGGGACTGGCCTGCAGGAGAGCTGGTTTGCTCGGCTTGGCCGGTTTGAAGCCGCCCTCCGGACTGTCGTTCTCTTTGGCGAACCAGTCGACAGGATCGTCGTCAAAGTTGAAGACTGCAGCCTCCAGTTCTTTGCTGAGTTCGTCGACAGAGGGATATTTTTCGGCGCGGGGGCTTTCTAGAGGTTCCTGGGAATTGAGAGCAGAAAGGTTTACGGAGGAATTTGGGGCGGTCGACTTGGAGAGTGAGAGCTGCTGGACCTTTTTGGGCGGAACAGCAAGAGAGGAATCATCTTGCTTGGGTCTTCCTCGGTACATTGGTTGGATTTCAGGGACGGGGGTGCGTTTTGGAGGCGAGGAGGCTGAGTGGATGCCAACTGGCGCAGAGGACTGAGCCGGGACCTGGGCTGAAACTGGAGCTGCTACCGGCTGGGACCCTGCTGTCTGCGCTGCCGCGTACATCTTTCGCGCCTGCTCTGTATAAATATCCTGAATAGGCACCTCGACGCCCGTCATGTCACAAACTTCTTTCAACACCTGATAAATGTTGGGTCTAGAGCGAGGATCTTCGGCCAGACACACACTAATCATTCGCTTGAGTCTATCTGAGTAGACCGGGGCGGCTGGGAACGTGAACTGCGCTCGCAGAATAGCCAACGAGCCCTCCTTTTCAAACGGCGTGGTGTAGTAGCACAGCTTGTAGAGAAACACGCCGAGAGCCCAAATGTCGCTCTTCTCGTCTATTGGAAAGCCCCGATAGACGTCTACCATCTCAGGCGAACGGTACTGCGGTGTTGTATGATGCTGAATGTCCTCGTCGAGAATTTTGAATTCCTGGAGGTTGCGAGGCGGCCGCAGCACGGGCGAGGCCGAGCCAAAGTCGCACAGCTTGAAGGTGCCGTCGGCGATAAGCACGTTTTCAATTTTCAGGTCACGATGAATCAGCGGGGGCTGGAGATAATGCATGCAGGCGAGGCCCTGGCAAATGTCATACATGATTTTGAGAATCTGCGACTCCTTGAGCTGGTCTCTCAAATGCTGGTTCATGAAATCAATGAGTCCGTGGCCAGAGCAGTACTCCATGAGCAGCAGCACCTCGTAGGACGAGGAATCGGGCATTCTGGCGGCATTAGAGTCAATGTAGGAAACGACATTTGGATGCCCTCTGACACGCTTCATGGCGTCCACCTCGGCCCGCAGCAAGTTCAGCTGCTGCTTATCGGGCACTAGCACTCGTTTCAGACAAGCAATGTTGCCAAATGGCGATGGCGGGTTTATATAGACGGTGTATACATGGGCGAAGCCGCCCTGAGAAAGGAACTTTTTGACGACTGCCTCGTGGGACCCGACAGGCAGCCGGGTGCCAGGGGCCAGGGCCGAGTTCTGTTGCATTTAGGCAAGCACACAAGAGAGGCTGCGATGCGGTGGGTTGTGGAGCTTGGTGCCTGGCAGGACAAGTGGAGGGTGTGGAGATGAGAGGAGCTGGCGGGTGGTGGGTGGTGCTTGTCCGGCAGGGGGAGGTACGAAATGGGGCGGGACCTGAAGTGGACTTCATGAGGGGGAGGGAGGGAGAAGAAGCGAGGAATGATGGAGGGCAGGAATGATGGAGGTGTCAAAAAAATATGTGTGATTGTATTCTTCTTTGCAAATTGCTCCGCTCTTATCCTTCATACTGTGCTGTCTCTCAGATACCCACTGCTATGGTGGTCTACAAAATGTCCAGGGGTGAAGGGGGGAGGTTAGCAAACGGTCCGGTAAAAAGTTAGAGAAGATGGTTGTAAAGTAGAGTATAATGCAACATAGCAAGATAATCTGATTATTACGTCTCAAAAGTGCCGTGCTTTTGGGTTCGAGAGCCAACAATGGCTGTCTCACCCTCTAAAACTTAGTTCGCCAATGTCTGTCGCGCCTGAGACAAGTATTGCTGTTGGTTTTCCCTGATGAGCTTACTCATAACATGAAATACAAGATTGATGGGCCACAAATCTTGTATGTTGCATGATCTCTACAGCTATACTCTATATCCAGAAGGACCTGCCTCAGACGAACCTGCCCACGTAGAATAATAAGTGGTCTCGCTGGCAGCATCTCCATGCTTGCCGCTCTTCCCACCACCGGGCATCTCAGCAAGCTCCATATCAGAATCATCAAGTTGGCGCGAAGTATAATCCGGAGGCGCCTCAAGCGCATCAGGTCCTTCGACAACAGGCAAATTCTCGGCCTTCTTTCTGCTTCTTCTCAACATATTAAGGTCAATTCCCGAAAACACTAGATTGGCAATCTGCACAATGAAGCAAATCACGGCGAACACTGTATTGGCCTTCCCGCATTGACAAAAGTTGAGCACTGCATTGACGGTCGCCGTTGTAGTATTGCCAGAATTATCTGTACCAGCACGTGTGTAGTGGCAGCTGCTCGCCAGAGGAGCATAAGTAGCGGCCAAAGCCACCCAGCAGGCAAACCACAGCACTACATAGAAGCAGTCTATCACGACCTTTGCGGTTGGGTCAAATCTGAACACCACATAAGCTAGCAAGATATATGTGTAAGAGGCTGCAACCAACACCATCGCGTAAATATCAGAGCCATTTCTGAAGCCGTAGTGGTTGGTTCCTGCGACGCAGGCTGCGGCCAGGGCGAGGACAATGAGCCCAGCGCCAGCCCATACCATGCGAATGATGAATTGAGTGTCAACCCTTGGATAAAACATTTTTAGTAGTTGGATGAGGATTCTGCTGGCTTTTAAGTCTCGCACAGCCATCCGATAGTGCAAGACTTGCCTGGACCGTGCTGCGCAGTGTAAATTTAGAAACCGGTGGACTAAGCCTCCTTTTCTGCTGTCCGTGCCCATCATCGGCCTTGCAGGGAGTTTCAAACCCCACACTCTAAGCCCCGACGTTTCAATGGAGAAGTTGCGAGATTGAACAGGGTCTCAACACTAGCCGGAAGGTTAAATAGTGTGCGAGTTTCTCACAGTTTAGGAGAATGGCCTCTATTATTTTAGTTCGTTTCTCTATATGACCATGGAGCTATGCTCAAGTTCCAAGTTCTCGAGTGTATTTCTTTTGCTCGGCGGCCTGCCTTCCTTCATAAGGCAATCCTCTCAAAATGGATGAGCTCGGAAAAAATCCGAGAGACGGATGCGATGTGAGGATATGATTCAAGGGCGAGAGAAAGTGCAAGTCAGCTGTGGCATTGAAACCACCTAAAAGCTTAGATTATTTCTTTACTGACTGCTCCCTGGTACTTTGCAACCTCGTCTACAAGACAATTGAGTTGTCAGGCGAGCTAAACTCCGCAGCACTTGCCACTTTGGGAAATTTCGTAACGAGGCGCAGGCGACGCAGATTCAGGGTTCCGAAGAGCGGGCCGAAGCTACGGTAAGTGGTTTTAGGAAGAGGTTCTTTTCAGCCATGCTAACCATCCTCGGGTTTTGGACTGTGTGGTTCTCTTTCAAAACCTGGCAGAATTGCTAGAGAAAATAGCCAGCGGGTATACAAGGCATATGGCAAGCACAAAGGGCGAGAGGAAAAGAAATAACCGCGCGGACACTGCTCGAGAGATTGACAGAGGAAAACCAGAAAGAATGAAATAGACGTGGTTCGCTATCAAGCTGACTAGCTACTTTAAAAGAGATCTGTGTCGCGCAGCTCGGGATCACGTGGCAACCACGTGACGCTTTATATCAGAGGGTCACGTGATGAGATGTTTGATTAGCCTAGTAGCAGACCTGCGAAAGGCTTGTGAATCGACAGCTGCAACAGCCTAGCTTGCTGCAGCAACTGTGCCTAGATGCAGCCTCCTGGGCGGTACCCCCCTGAAAACTAGACGAAGTGAACCCAGGTGTCTCGGCATTTGGACACATGTAGCGCTAAGTCACCCCCTTATAGCAGCATTCCAAGCGTAAAATAGGTGTCCGGCGGGGGTTCTTTCACTTCTGGATCATGCCTGGGAATCTAACTTCCAGTGGGTAAAGAAGTGGGTGCGAGTAAAGCCACTAGCAGCCAACCCGATCTGTCTGAGACAAAGGCCTGGAGCAATGTTGCTATTGAGCTCACGAACTTGCAACCGGCAACTCCAGCGCCGGCCAAAGAGTTGACAGGTTCCCCGCTGATCTACCCCAGATCTAACTGCCCAGCGTGACGTCAATTTTTGCACTGGAATTCTGTGTGTTTTCGTCCCCAGTGCCCATGTGATCATCCCCACATCGTGTGATGAGGCGCTGTGGAATGTAGTAGAGGCTCATGCACGCGGCGATAACGGAGTGCCGGAGGTTGCGGAGCGGTGAAGCCAGCTAGTGCGGTAACATTCTTTGAAGCGACATCTATTAGTCAGTACGGAAGATCGGAGAAACTCCGCTCTTTTTTTCCGTGTACGCTGACCGTCTTCCTCCTCTTACTAGCTAGTGACTGCGCCTGCCCCAGTGACCCCCTCGGCGGGTGACCCCAGAAAACAGGCCCCTTGTCATGAGCCAGTGAAAATTATCGGCCCCTCGGCATGTCCGAAATAGGCAATACCGGAAAACGGCGGCTGTATGTTTTCGCTCGTTGCCGGTGTGATTACGATAGCGCGGCGAGTCGCAGGCGAGCTATCAACAGGTTATACGAGCACGTACGCGACCTGCGGTGTCTTGTTTGCTTGTCTCCGACCAAACAGGGACTGGATTACCCCGCCCCCACACTCATCGCTATTTCGCCCACCCCGCCATGCCCCTCCATACCCCGGATTTTGTGGCACCAAATTTTCCCCCGGGCGCAGGATGTCACGAGGGCACAAACACCGCCTTTTGCGCCCCAGAATAGGCGCTATAGGCACAGCAGCTGTGACCCCAGCCTGTCGTCACCTCGCGCGTGGCCGAATTAGTAACCTATAGCAATGTCATATGGGCTCTGGGACCGCTCACCCCGCATGTGTATATAAAGAGCCTGTGTCCCACGGTAAAGGATTTGATTTGATCATCTTGAAAGTTTTGCATCTGGTATCAGCATTGCACAACGCTGGTGCTTGTTAATAGACCCTTCTTGCATAATTAGACTGTACTACCGTTTTGGGTGATTTCAGAGCATTCCCTGAATCAACTCAGAGCATTCCCTGAATAACTTGATATCCAGTTGAGACTGGCATCTTCTTCTCCCTTTCAAGCATCTCGGAATTACCCGTCTCGCTGACACCTGCTCGGAAAAACTGAAAAAGTTGCTCCTGCTGCACTCAGCTTCGAAGCTTGCGCCCTAACCCTGATCCCGGATAAAATATACAGCCATGGTTAGGCATATTGTTCCGTCCGCTATTCTACTGCTGCCAGCGGTATCGGCACTTCCTCTCTGGGGTCTATCTCTTTTACAGACCCCCTTCCGCGACCTGCAGAACCCGCTGCAAGACCAGCAGCCTCCCAAAGTTGCGTCATCTGTTTCCCTCATCCCGCAGGATGCGTATGAGAACTGGCTGGTGGAGGAGTCGGCTTTTGCTTTTGAGCAGATCGTCAATAATATTGGCGGCTATGGCACAATTGGCGACTCTGTTTTGAGCGGCCAGCCCGTTGCCTCTCCTTCGAAGCATGAGCCTGACTACTACTACATTTGGACTCGTGATGCTGCGCTGACAATGAATTCTGTCGTGACGCAGTACAACGACGGAAAGGCCCTTAACGAGACACTCAAGCACATAATCGAGGACTACATTTCCTCGTCATACGAGATCCAGCGTGCTGACAACCCCTCTGGTACTTGGGAATCTGGTGAGGCTCTTGGCGAGCCCAAGTTTCAGGTCACTGGCAAGCCTTTCACCGAAAACTGGGGCAGACCTCAGCGCGACGGCCCTGCCCTGCGTGCAATCACTATTCTCAACTACATTCGCTCTCAGCTGCGTCACAACGAGTCAGCGTCCGCTGATGACTTTGATACCATCTACAACGACATTGTCCTTCCAGACTTGACGTATGTGGTGAACCACTGGCGTGATATTGGCTTTGATCTATGGGAGGAGGTTCGCGGCAACCACTTTTTCACCAGCACAGTGCAGCTGCGTGCCCTGCTGGTTGCGGCCAAGATGGCCCCGCTGTTTGACGACCAGAAGGCCTCTGTTTATGCAGACGAGGCAGGAAAACTCACTGCCTACATGAAGCAGTATGTGACCTTTTCTGGCCGTCTGCAAGAAACAATCAATGGTGACTCGACTGCCAGCTCTCGCAATGGTCTCGATGCTGCTATCTTTCTCGGCGCCCAGTACTCGCTTGACCTGCAGGAGTGGACTGGCGAGCCCCAGGAGGAAATTCCTTACGCCCCCTACTCGAATGAAATCATTGCGACACTGCTTTCGTTTGTCGATGATATGGCGGTTCGCTATCCCATTAATGCGCGCCGTCTGCAGTCGTTTGAGTCTGCTGGCGCAAACTTGCCAACTGTTGGTGTTTCGGTCGGCCGATACCCTGAGGATGTATACAACGGTGCTGGAACCTCGCTTGGTAATCCATGGTTCCTGTGCACGGCAGCTGTGGCAGAGAACTTGTATCTGTTGGCGGATCATCTCAACACGCGCCCAGCGGATTTTGTGCTGGTGCTTGACGAAACTAACTCTGCCTTTTTTGCCAAGTTTGGCGTGTACACTTCATCGCTGAGCCGTGCCGAGAACCCACAGGTCTATGACCTGCTGGTGCGTGGCATTGTGGATTATGCCGATTCGTTTTTGGACGTTGTGCGTGAGCATCAGTCAAACGACGGCCGCATGAGTGAGCAGTTTTCACGCTATGACGGCATCATGAAGGGCGCTGAGAATCTGACTTGGTCGTACGGCGCTTTCTGGGGCGCTGTTAGACAGCGCGCAGCGACCAAAAGCAGAATGGCTTAGATTATGATATGTATGACTTATGGATTATGATTGGATTGGATTGGATTACAGATGGCTGCCAAACGGCAGACAGCATACTGCCATTGAAGCAGAAGCCGTTATTATATACTATTTGACTGCGCAGTGCTGAATTTATGGATTACTGGAAACTCTGGATCCTGGGCGCTGCTCCGCAGGTTCAAGGATATGATGGCTGCACACAGCAGGCGAATGATCTCCGGTTCAGGCGTAATAAATGGCTGTTGATCCTTGGATGCTGAGGTGACAGGTTTAGGGCGAAGCCAGGATGCAGCAGGAGTCTGAGACATTTCCATGCAAATGGCATTGCCAACCAGAGAGAGAATACCAGAAGCCAGAGAGCAAGTGGGATTGAAATCTAAATGATTTCAGAAACTTGGATTAGCATCAGAGACTCAGCTCCCTTCGCCCCCCCCCCACCCCCCCCCCCAACGCCCCCAAGCGTCACTAACTGCCAGATGGGCTGCTCTCCAGCGCCTTGAAGCCCCCAATTTTAGTTTGGCAACGCGCTTTCTCACTCGTACCCCTGACAAAGATGACGACAGAAGAGCCACAGACGCCGTCAAAACAGCGTGTGAGCAGTGATCTGTCATTTGGGACACCAGGCCACTCGCCGGTAAAACGCCCCCTAATGGACAAATACTCGAAGCTCTTTCAAAGGCTGGATCTTATTGAGAAGGTCGAGGACGAGAAGAAGCGCCATGTTTTGCTACGCGAGGGCTATGCCGAAGAAAACAGCCTGATCAAAAGAGTCGAGTCGGCAGTAGAGGCCGCCTCAGACAGCCAGGTGCACGCCAAGCTGGCTAATATCAACCACCGCATTGTCAAGAAGCAGCGGCTGCAGGTCGAAGACGATGTGGACCGATCTGCCTATATGCAGGCCATCAGAGACAAGATGGGGAATGGGGATCTGGCCTGGCTAGGAAACATGGTGTATGGACTGTCGCGGCGCGCTCCCACACGCGACTTTCTGATTGGCCCGCTGGGGTTGCAGAAGCGTGCTGCAGGAGGCAGAAGGGGCGCTCGGCTGGCTGTGGACAAAGCTAACAGCACGACTGTCGCGACAGTCGACCAGGAGACCTCAGAGGAGAATCGGTCGGACTCCACTAAGCTGATTGTCAAAATTGCGACCGTCCTCGCGGAGGTGACTGAGGAAAGGGGTCCTGTGGAGCTTTTTGAATTTGCACTGAATCCACATTCGTTTCCACAGAGCGTGGAAAATATGTTTTATGTTTCGTTTCTTGTCAAAGACGGCAAGGTGGCTGTCAAGAATGAGAACGGGCTGTTGATGCTGGCTCTCAACGCACCCGACCGGGACGGGAACATGGAAGTGCGCGACCGCAAGCAGTTCATTATGGAACTGGATATGGAGCTCTGGCAGCAGCTAGTCGATTTGCGGGAGTCCAAAGAGCCACTTATTCCTCACCGGACTTATGAGACGACAGATCTTGGCCTCGTGGTTGCTGTGGATTCAGATGAGGAGGAAGATGAGGAAGATGAGGAAGATGAGGAAGGTGAGGAAGGTGAGGAAGACGAAGAGTGACAAATCTCGACACTAATATAGGGCGGTAGCTATTATTTATTGCATTTACTTCAACGGTTCTGGAAGGTGGCGTGCGCCACCCCTACAAAAAGGTGGTGCAGTGCCCCACCCTTCCACCTCCAGTCTTGACATGTCCGTCCTGCGCAAACGATGCTACTCGTCGTTCCAGGTCTTTGACCGCAGTCTACGAGCGGCCCAGAAGTCCCGGGCCGCCCAGAACGTGCCACTTTCTCGGGAAACCGACTATCTCCGCAATGAGGTGGCCCTGCGAATGGCCGAGCGACTCTCATTCGTCACCAGGAAGTTCCCGCGCGTGCTTGACCTCGGATCCGGGGCCGGAGCGCTGGAGCGGGTGATTTGCGACGAGTCAACTGAAGACGCAGCCAAGATCCGGGAAAACCTTGGCACCATCGACATGGTTGACTCGTCGTGGGAAATGCTGCATCGGGACGCTGCCGAAAAGTTCAACGAAGAGCTCCGCATCAAACGCATTGTCGCAGACGAGGAAGACTATATTTTGCAAAATACCCAGGAAGGAAGGTACGATGCTGTCATCTCGTCCATGTCTCTGCACTGGGTGAACGATCTGCCTGGCGTCCTCAAGGGCATCAACCGCATCTTGGCACCGGATGGGCTCTTCATGTGCGCCATGCTGGGCGGGGATTCGCTTTTTGAGCTCCGCACGTCACTGCAGCTGGCTGAGCTCGAGCGCCGGGGCGGCGTCGCGCCCCGGCTGTCTCCGCTGGCCGATGTCAAAGACATGGGGGCCCTCATGCAGCAGGCCAAGTTCAACCTGCTCACAATTGACGTTGACGACATTGTTGTGTCGTATCCGGACATGATGGCGCTGCTGAAGGATATTCAGGCAATGGGCGAGAGCAACGCTGTTTTGTCACGGCCGGGGCTGCTGCCGAGAGACGTATTGTTTGCGGCGGAGGCCATCTACCGCGCGCTGCATGGTGAGGAGGATGGTCTTCCGGCGACCTTCCGCATTATTTTCATGATTGGCTGGAAGCCCTCGCCCGACCAGCCCAAGCCTTTGGAGCGAGGCTCGGCAGAGGTTAATCTGAAGGAGATTTTGTAGTGTACATAGAATAATTGGCGCAATTTGCAACTGAGCTGCATCGACAGCTGCTGTCCGGATCAAGGTCCCCGGATCAACGCAGTCGGATCAACGCAGTCGGATCAACGCAGTCGGACCAACTTGGAATAGCTCGAGCTTGGCGCTTGCGAACCATATCCCGCGGCGCGCTTGCAACCCACAGCTCGTGCTCACGGTGTGGGTGTGGTCATAAATATAAATAGCGGTTACTAAATGCCAGCAGTACATGGGTCTAAGACAAAAGGCTGGAGATTTTGAGCTTGGAATCTTGCGCAGTGGAGGCCGGCGAGGCCGACGTTGACAACGGCTGCGGCTGCGGCTGCGGCTGCGAGGCAGGCGTTGATGGCGGCTCAGCAGCCGACATGGAGACAGCAGCACGTGCCACCGGGTAACCCGCGATGGAATGCCGATGCCCCAAGTTCATGTGCAGCGGGGGCAGGTGGTTGGGGCTCGAGGTCGACGGCTGCTGGGCGGCAGCGGCAGCAGCAGCGGCGGAAGAGCTGCCCGGAATATGGTCCGGAACAATGTGCGAGTTGCGCCGGGACGAGGAGCCGTTTTGCAGCGAGTACTTGCCGAGAGAGTGGGCTACAGATCCAAGCGGGTCCTCATTGTCGGAGGCCGACGAGATGCCGCCAATGGACGACGTGCGGGACGAGGCGCCGGTGGACGTGACAATGGAGGCGGCCGAGCCACGGCGGCCGTAAGGCGAGAACAGGTCGTCGTAGGCCAGGTGGGTTCTGCGACGCGAGAACTGCGAGGATCCCGAGCGGTTGTGTTGTCCCGGCGATGCCACAGCGGTCGGGCCCCCACGTGGGTGGTGCGGATCGCGATGGTGCGGGTCGACGGACAGGATGGCAGCCGACGACGACTTGCGGAAGCCCGACGAGTCTGTGGTGTAGGCGGTGTTGAAAACCACACCTGCAGGTGCGCCAGCGGCCGGAGAGGCGCCATTTGAGACCGAAGAGGACGAATGTGCCTGGTGGAGTGCCTGGTGGGCGAGCTGCTGCTGCAGGGGCTCGGTTTTGTAGCTTTCCGAAAGCAGATTGGGTGCGGAGACGCGGTGGGATGCGAAGGAGAAATTAGAGTTGTACAATGCTTGGTGGGGTTGGTGCGTGGAGAGCTGCGGGAGGTTTTGTTGTTGCGCGGGGCCGGACGTGGGCGACGCCGGTTCGGTGGCCGGGGCGGGTGCTGCTGCTGCACCAGCAGTAGCTGGAGGTCCCGTTGCTGGAGGTGCTGTCGTTGCTGCCGGCGCAGGAGCGGACGCAGGAACCGCTGACTGTGCAGGTGCAGCTGGCGGCGGGGCCGACAGCGGCGCCGGCAGCGGCGCATGGACACCCAGATGTGGCGGTGGCGGCGGCGGCGGCGCCGCCACCTGCTGCTGGTACTGCTGGTAGACCGGCGGCGGAATGAAGTGCGGCGGCGGGGCGTGCATCATCGGCTGCGACATGTGCTGCGGCGGCAGTCCGAGCGGCGGCTGCGCGAGCGGCGCGCCGCCGACCTGCGCCGGGGGAGCACCGCTGTTGGTGATCGTCACTGAGGTGCGCCGCCGGCGGTTGGCGCCACCGTTCCACCAGTTCTTGACGGCGTTGTCGGAGCGGCCCGGCAATCGGCGGGCAATTTCTGCCCACTTCTTGCCGTACTGCTGCACAAGCTGCTCAATGTACTGGCCCTCCTCCTCGGTGATTGGCTCGTGGTTGAGCGATGGCTTGAGGTTCTGGTGGAACCGCTCGCGGCACTGCTTCGGGGTGCGCGTGCCAAGCATGCTGGAGATGCGCACCCAGTTGTGGGCGCCGTGGTCGTCGATGAGCTTTAGGAGGCGCTTGTCCTCGTTGGCCGACCACGGGCCTCGTCGGGCCGGCGCTGAGGCCGGCTGTGTTTGTCCCTGGGGTTCGTTTTCAGCGGCAGCAATGGCAGCCTCAGGCTGCTGCTGCTGTGGAGTCGGGTTTGGCGAAGCTCCCGTGAGCCCCGGGGCACCGCTTTCATTGGCCGTGGCGGGCGGCTGTTGACCCACTGGCTCGTCGGCAGACGACATGGGGGGTTGTGGGCGCGTCAAGCTGGAACGGGCCTAGCGAGCTGGCTATTAGTGGTAGGGTGGAAAAGTGGTGGGGGTTGTTGCGGTTGTTATGAAGAAGGGATTGTTTCCGCAAGAGTGCGCGGAGGTTGGCTAAGGCGGTGAGGAGCTTTTTGGGTGGGGGTGGGAGTTTTGGGAGGTTGCAGGACTGCCTGCAGAGGGACAAAAGAAAGGTGGGGGAGGCAGAGAGAGGCGGTGGGAAGGGTAGAGAGCGTTTAGTGGGGTGGGGAGAGGGCGGTGTGTCGGACGGCGAAGACCTGTGTAGAATATCCCCAGACTTTTGGCGGAAGCTGGCGTTTTGCGCAAGGTTTGCTCACGCGGCGGTACTTAATATGAAACGATACGGACGGATACGCACAGCACGGCGCGGGGCTATTTTGACGCCGCGGCCGGGGTGAGACAAGAGCAGTCGAGCGGTGACGGGAGTGGAGTCAGGACGTGATTGTGCAATGATGGGGAGGGCTGGGTGTGGAGCCAAACGAAAATTGCAAGAGTGTGCTGGGCAAGCTTAGTCTATGAGTACTAGCAGCGAGCTCTCCAGCTCTTCAGCACCAGAAAACTCCAACGTTTACAACCCTCCAAGCTCCACTCAACGGTATGCAGCGCTAAAAAAACCCAATGCGCCTCGCGGCAGCCCATGCCAGATTTTGTAATGACGGTTGGCCGCTAGCGTCTCAGACAGCAGCAGGGGGGTGGGGCGGCTTTGCAGCGCAAATCGACGGCCAGGATGTGTGAAAAAGACTCGGCGGGCGTGCTCTGCTCCATGCATCGGATCCTGGCATGTCCAGATACGGCCACGACGCGTGCAGTTGGCTGGCCAGAAGAGAAGGCTTCTAGAAGAGCGGGCACAGACCATTGCCGCACAGCAAGGCAGACCATTGCAGGGTGCGGAGAGCGCCCAGTGAGAAGCGTTGTCGGCGACGCTTCTGACTCTCATGGCCAAACGAGACTTGAAAATTTGGCAACCAATCTGTCCGCAACACCTTGCGGTTGCTTGGCTGGAGCACGTTGTTGAGCCACGCTGGACCGTTTAGCCGACACGCAACAAGCAATTTTTTTTTTTTTTTGGAGTGCCACTTGCCCAGGGCCGCAGCAAAAGAAAGTGCAAAAATTGTGCAACCGATTGCCCGAGGCCAGCAGGCTAGCGACTAGGATGGCCATGCCACGGCGCGGCCAGGGCGCGTTGCCGCAGGTAATAAAATTTTGGAGGGGAGTTTGTCTGCCACTACCAGTTCGTCTGCCTGCCGGCCAGCTTGCCAAACTCTCGCTCGCCGCAAATCGGACATCTTAGCCGTGCAGGGAAGGCTCGCCATGCGTCTGAGCGGCAAGGAAATCGTCAGCAGATCCCGACCAGCTTGGCACAGTGCCGTTGGGGGCTGTGCCTTGCCGTTGGCGGTCTCGTCCTCGGCCTCGGCGAATCCGCGCATGACGCCAGGTCCGTTCGGCGACGGCCGGATAGGCACAGGTTCAGGTTCAGGCACAAGGCACAAGCAAAGCTTGGACACACCCTGACTACACTCGGGTACACCACTAAATTGTCCAAAACGCCTGGTTTTTTTTGACGGTATCCGCCTTGTACCCTCTCCACCACCCGCCAACTGCTCAACCCACGACGCCCGTCGCTTGGCAGGGCGGCTTGGGCGGCATGCAGCTGCACTCGCTCGCTGCTGCGCTCCCGGAAAACGCAGCTGTCAGACAGCCTTGGCCGAGTGTGAGCATGGCCAGGAAGCGCCCGGGCGGCTCGGAGCTCGGCAAAGTACTGATATCGCGTTTGAGAGCGCTTGGACAATGCCCTGCCAGCTAAACCATCGCACGGCTCCTCCATGGCAGCGGCGTTTGAGCGGGGCGGGGACTTCGTATAGAACTCGTATCAGGCGCAAAACTCTGGACGCACTCCGCGCGCCGCGGCCCTTGCTGTTATCTCTGCCCCAGCCCCAGGCGCCTGGAGGGGTCAGGGCCAAGACTGGTTGCGATCGACACACATCAAGCGGCCTGCTCGGCCGTCCGCTCGCCACATTTCCAATCGAAAACCCACCCGGCACCTCTGTATCCCGCGCCATGCCACGTACGGCGAGCCTTGCGTTGAGCCCTCCCCAACCTGGCACTCTGCGTGGCGCAGGCCGCGCATAACCCCCAAGCTCCTCAGACACCCGCCCAGCGCCGCCCAGCAACTGCCAGATCCTGCAGAGCTAAATCCTATCGTCCGCCTAGGGCCAGTACCGCCGTCCCACCCCGAGACTCAGGTGGTGTCGCTTGGCAAACGCACGCCGCCCAACCCGGCTGCCCAGCCCGATGCTATCGTGAGGGCTAACGGCTCGAGGTTTGTTGTAGCCATGGGCGAGAGGCGGCTCGAGAGGGGGCTCGAGATGATTCGGTGGCATGCCTCTAGCGGCCAGGGGCTCCGCCTCTGGATCCCACAGTGCTCACGCTTTGCGCTCGCCGCGCTGTCGGGCGCTGGATCCGTGATGCCATGCTCCACAATTACTGGCCCCGAGCCTGGAGCACTGCGCTGCCAAAAAGCCCGGCCTGAGGCAGTAGCCTCATTCACTGACGAACTGAGCAGCTCAATTGAGTGTCACTCTCAATTGAGTGTCACTAGCACTGGATTCTACAGGCATGCGTCTCTCAGCATGGACTCTACCAAATTGGGCAGAGCCCTGGACTCTAATTGTGCAGAGCCCTAGCCTCCGGAGACATGCCGCCCAAATCTACAAAAATACAGGCAGCTGATATTCCACGCCTCCACAAACATAAAGCAACATCTCAGGCAGAACCCTCGATCTGATCATTATCTACATAGCTAGCTTAGAGCTCACCAGCCTTGTCAATGACGAGCTTGGACTTGGTGGCACCGGAAGAGGAGCCCTGGGCCTCCATCTCGCGGACAACGTCCTGGCCGTCAACGACCTCACCAAAGACAACGTGCTTGCCGTCCAACCAGGAGGTCTTGACAGTGGTGATGAAGAACTGGGAGCCGTTGGAGTTGGGACCCGAGTTGGCCATGGAGAGAAGGAAGGGGCCGGTGTGCTTCTTGACAAAGTTCTCGTCAGCAAACTTGGCGCCGTAGATGGACTTGCCACCGTAGCCGTCGCCTCTGGTGATGTCACCACCCTGGATCATAAAGTCGGTAATGACACGGTGGAAGGGGGAGCCAGCGTAGCCAAAGCCCTTCTCGCCGGTGCAGAGAGCTCTGAAGTTCTCAGCCGTCTTGGGGACGACGTCGTCGTAGAGCTTGAAAGTGATGCGGCCGAGAGGAGCGCCGTCCTTGGTGACGTCAAAGAAAACCTTGTTACCCATTGCGATTGTAGAGGTCGAAAAAAGTCTCTTGGAGTGGAGAATTGAGTTGCGAGCCAACATCGAAACAGAGGCTGGGCGGGACTAGCGGGCTTTTATATCGCTGGCAAAATTGGTGCTGGGCCCTTTTTTACCCTCAATTCCGAAACGCGGTGGGCAACCACCCCGCCCATGTGCGCTCATCTGGCCTTGCTTGGAACAGGGCAGAAGCGGGTGGAAGCCACCTGGGGCGCAGGCGTGGCGTCAGCAAAATGAGAGCAGGTGGGCTGCCTGCTTTTGGAGAAGGCAGTCATGGAAGGAGCTCCTCCACAGCAAGCTCTCTTCTTTCCGTGTGAGGGCGTCCCAGAATGGCCATTTCCACTATCCCGGCTCGGTTGCTCCCCAACCTGAGCCTGCTGCTCCCGCCAGCACTTGCCTCCCCGGCACCCCGCCCCCACTAGCCCTTTGTCTTGGTGGGCTTCGCCAGGGGTGCTGCTACCACTGGTGGGGATTGCCCCACCTGTTGCGTCACTCGCCTTGCCCCCCAGCAACGCCACAAGCAAGGTACGCCAGGGCCCCCTGGTGTGGGGGGCTAAGACTAGTGCGCTCGGCAGTGCATCGATCAGGACAGACAAGGGCTGGGCACCCGCCGCACGGCGCGCGCCCCGCTCGTTATGGCCATCCAATTGCCCCAATTGCGTGGCTTTCCGCTAATGCGTGCTCGGTGACCGAGTCTGCAGGGGCCCTCGTGCTTGCCCCACCGGGCCTCCTCGGCGGGGTTCCGGCCAGCTGTCCCTGTCAGTAGAAACGGGAATTTCCCCGACAGACACGGAAGACAGGCATGGGCATTCCTCTTTCGGTATTCTAGAGGGTTACTAGAGAAGCTACAGAATAGCCTCTCGGAAGGGTCTTCCGGAGCACTGCCCCCAAATCATCGTTCCGCAGAGGCTCGCCTAGTGAATCGGGCATCTGCTGGTGTTGAATTGCTTGCTCTTCGAATCGTTACATTTTCAGCAATCTCTCAACCCTAGAGCCTGCTCATAGCTCTATAGCACCATAGTCCATAGTTTAATTATCCTTGGTCAGCGATTGTCTGTCAAACCCCGAAACCTAGTGGCTCCGGCAATGGGGTGGAGTGGTTCACTTTTGGTATTGAATCACCTCAATCAAATTCTCCAGGCTTGATCTCACGTATGCAGCCTACTTCTTCTTCTTGCGCACAAGGGAGGCAGACAGCACATTGACCACCGGCGCCGCAGCCGGCTGCCTGCGCTCAACCCCCTCCATAGTGCCCTCAACCGTCGTGAAGCAAGCCTCAGGCACCATCTCCAGAACCTCCTCAGACGACTCCAATGCATATTCCCAGGTCGAAAAGTCATTAGTGCTCATCATGTCTTTGATGCGCTTCAAATCCCGACCAGTCACCGTCACGACCTCGACTTCCTCATCATTCTCTTTGGCGTGGCCCTGCACGCCAAGAATGCCTACAGTTGTACCCAGGCGAAACTCCTGGCGCCCCTGGAGCTCGTCAAAAAATTGCCTTTTTGTCACCTTCTTTGCCCGTTTCTCAGCCACCAGCGAGTCGAGAAACCGCGTCTTGGGGTCATCGTCGAACCGGGGAATGCAAAACACAGCTGCCTTGGCGTCACCGTAAATGTCGCCCCGATGCCAATTGAGCTTGGGCGACAGAGGGAAAAAGCCCTTGACGCTGTCAGACCCGGGAATCTCCAGGCGGGCGTCCACTTCGCCCTCAAACTCTCCCGCAAGCGAGTCAAGGATCCGCGCCCACCACTTGACAAGCTGAGCATCCTCGGTCACATGTTTGAGCGGGTTTTTACTCGACAGCCCAAAGAGGTACTGCGGGTGCGATTTAGCAAACAGGCAGATCCGCAACGGCCGGTCTCGCAGTGAAAGCAACCTGATGGTGCGTGTCAGCAGGCATTGCGTGAGCTTGGCAACAGACAGGTCACGCGTTTCAGGAAACTTGCGAGAGTACCCGGTAGTATCGGCTTTGGAAACAAACAGCGTTACACACGCCGGTGATTCGTGGACATGGGTCTCGAGCGCGTAAAGCAGCACCTTCTTATAGGCCACGATTTGGAGCTGAGTGACCACAGTCTCGCGTGGGGGGTTTTTGGAGCGAACAAAGACCAAGCTGCGGCATTTCTTGGCTTTGGTGCGCAGCTCAATGAACTCGTACGCTTCTGGAGCCTTTGGCAAAACGCTGCCGAGCTCGGTCATTATGGGTGGGGTGAAATTTCAGTCCCAGAAAGGCAGGTGGACATAATGATATAAATGGACATGAAATGGGGGGCACATTTTGCGGACTTGCATCGCATTGAATTCGCTATCTAGATTACTTGAAGGCATTAGCTGCCCCGCTGCCTGCAGCATGCATTTAGTACTCACCAGGCAAAAACGTCAGTTCCTCGGTATCAGCCGCGCTGAGCACGCGCATGCGAATGACGCCGCCAGAAGAACCGTCCCACTTGATGGCCTCGCCAAGCGCCTTCTTGATAAAGTCGATCGCCTCTTCCCGCGTAAAGTCTTCGCGGTAATGCTTGTGGCAGAAACCATAAATATACGTGGAGCCCGAGCCGGCAATGGAATATTTTTGCTGGTGCAGCGAGCCGGCAAGCGTCACGGTGTATACCTCGCCCGCCTGCTTCTTTTCGTCGTAGCCAGCCAAAATGATGCCTGCCGTGAGATTATCCTTGTACTGGTACACCATGTGCTGAAACAGATTGGCAGCCACGCGGGGCGACGGCTGCTTGTCGTCCGAGACTTCTAGCATTGAGCAGTAGTAGCGGACAATGTCCGAAATAGCTTGGGTGTCGGCAGCAGAGCCAGATCTGCAGCACCAGATTTTGTTGTTGACTTGCGTGAGTTTCTCGGACACGCGGTTGGCAATGTACTGGCCCATGGACGTCCGCGAGTCGGCACCGAGAATCACGCCGTCTTTGTATGTGACCGCCATACTGTGTTAGTCTTGATTCAGGTGAATGTTGTTTCAGGTGAACTCTTTTAAAATTCCAAGAGCCTGAATCCACCTGGGCATGTCCCCAGTGGTCGGGGCTCTGCCCTTGCACCTCCCTCAGTGCTCGCTGCGCTCACAGGGACACGAGAAATTTCAGAGCCACAGATGCATTGATCAGTCACGAAACTGGGCAGAAGACTCAAATCGCTCAATACGCCGAAAGGTCCCAGACTAGTCAACGCTTGTCGATCCAAGCAGTCAAAACTCTTCTCGCTCGTCAAGTGCAGTCGAACTTGAAGTCAGATGCACCAACGGTCCCCAACTATCGCGAAGCGACTTGAGCCAGCGATTTTCGCATCAATGATATCGTATTGGTGAGCTGGGCCCACTGCCCAGCAATCTGCTCCAGCATATTCGCGATGCATCTGCTTACTTCTCCGCCAATAAATGTGGTATTCTGTGGCAAAAAGTTTACTTACATTGACGTTCCAAGGCTGGGTTAGTAAGAGTGTTGTCATAGAAATTGGCTGAATACATACTTTAGTTCGCCCTTCTTGAGCTTGTTCATATCCACCGGCAATCCGTTCATTCTGAGTTGTATGTGAGGTGGTGGAGGCAAAGTTGGGACTGGCTGGGTTGGGTGGCAGTGGCGAAACGTAGTGGGTGTCTGTGAGCTAGTGAGGGTGTTTCTGGGAGGGTCACTGGGAGGGTCACTGGGATGGTCACTGGGAGGGTCACTGGGAGAGTCACTGGGGGAGTCACTGGGGTCGCTGGGAGAGTTACCGGAGGACTGGGTTAGTGGGGGCTCCAAGATGGACTGGTACAGCAGCTGAAGATTCCTCAGCGGCTGGCTGCTAGAGATGGGAAATGTCGTCTAAACGGGTTAGTGAAAGGAAAGACCCAACACATTGTTTGACTCTTCTGTAGTCGCGAGTCGCCGGGGCCCCACTGTCTCTAGCTGTCTCAGCGTGAGCGGGCAAAAGAATAGTCAGGCAGAAGCCACATGTATAGGTCGATACTGATTTTTGCCAAACTTCTTTTTTTTTCCTCTCTGAGCACTCCATTTTCTCCTTCTTCTTCTTCCTCCTCCCTCTCCAGCCCCGTCTTTTTTCTCCTTTGTCATTCCCCTCTTCTCTTTCCTCTCTCCCTCCCTTCCTCCTCTTCCTCACCTCCCAAAACCACCTGAAAATTTCACTCCTCCTCCAACAATGACGACCCCAAAACTGCCGCATCTTGCGCCCGTCACAGACCCCTGGGGCCCCTCAGCCACGCTCCCCAAGGAGCTGCTCTTTGACAACGTCCCCTACGCTCCTTTCTCCAAGGGCGACAAGCTCGGCAAGGTCGCCGACTGGGTCGTGGATCCCGCCAAGGAAGGCAAGGAACAGCGCAGATCCCAGAAGTTCAGAGACCCCTACTACGCCTACGGTGCCTCCTCGGCGTCCATCTTCCTCAACAACACCGAGGATCTGACCTCCTTCTCGATTGTGGACTCCAAGCAGCTCAAGACAAACACCCCACAGCTGCTCAACAGGTCGAACCGTGCCAACCAATCAAACAACAACAATGCGCGCAAACCGGCGCCTGTGGCCCAGGCCGCAGTCCAGCAGCAGCCGCAGCAGCAACCGCAGCGCATGAACAAGGGCGGCTGGGGCATGAACGACCGCAACAGACGCGAAATGCAGACCAAGCGCGAGCCCTCCATCAAGGTCGAGGACACGTGGAAACACATCAAGTCGATCGGGTTCAACGAGCTCAACAAGCTCCAGTTCACTCCTGTGGGCGAGGCCAAGGAGCTGCTGGCCGCTGGTGACGTCTACGCCATCAACAAGGCCGAACTCGACAAGGTCAACCAGCCCATCAAGAACAGCGACAAGGAGCTCTACAACGGCACCATCTCGCAGGACTCGCTGCTGGGCGAGGTGGCCGAGCTCGCTGCCAAGCACCAGGCCGAGGCTGCTGCGGCTGCCGACGAGGCAATCAAGGAGGCGCCGCGCCACCTCAACGTCGAGGCGCCCACAGACCCCGTCAGCACGGTCTACGCCACTGCCGACGTCATCTCCATGCTCATGTGCGCCACAAAGACCCAGAACCCCTGGGACATTGTCATTGTCAAGAAGGGCAACGACATTTACTTTGACAAGCGCGAGGACGGCCCGCTCAACGTGGTCCTTGTCGACAACGAGCCCGAGGAAAAGCTCAAGGAGTACACGGCCGAGGCTACCAAGATCAACAAGAACTTCCACGCCATGGCTGTCTCTTCACGCAAGGTCAAGTCTCATGACAAGAAGCTCGCTGCCGCTGACAATAACTGTCTGCCCCAGGGCTACACCTACCGTGTTTTCAACATCTCCAACAGCACCTACTGGGCCAACGAGCACCTTGTCGTCCGTGGCAATGTTGACACTGCCGGGCCGGCTGGCGAGGCTGTCAACGTCATGGCTCTCAACAACTTTGGCATTGAGTGGAAGAGCAAGTTTGCCACGTCCCGTGGTGCCATTATCTCTTCTGAAATGAAGAAGAATCTCTGCAAAATCTCGCGCTGGACCGTCGAGGCTATTCTCGCCAATGTCAGTCAAATGAGAATCGGCTTTGTTTCGCGCAGCACCCCCACCGACAAGACCCGTCATCTGTCTCTCGGTGTGCTTGCCCGTGACCCCAAGCAGTTTGCCTACCAGCTCAACCTTAACGTTGCCAACGGCTGGGGTATTGTCAAGTCCATCGTCAACATTTCCGAGGCTCTCGAGGAGGGCAAGTACATGCTGCTCAAGGACCCCAACAACGCTGCCCTGCAGCTCTACCAGGTTTAAAAGCATATTTTACCTACTTAAAAGTATTATAATACACATTATCGGTTTATAAATAGTGAATTAGCTGTTGTCGGCTCTCGCATTGCCGCTGCGGAACAGTCGGCGTGGCATGTAGTTGCTTTGCGGCGTGTTCTTCAGTTCTCTCCATCTGTCCAACGTACGTGACGGCGTGGACGTTGAAATATTAGCCAACGACATGTCGTTGAGGTCGGGAAATGGCGTGTCCCTGCGGCTACTGGAGGGCGACGGAGAAACGGACGGGGGCACCAAATCTCCCTCTTGTATCGTAGCATCATAAAGTGGTACATCGCTAGAGGCGATAGTCAGATGCGAAATCTCTCGCGTAGGTGTAGCGTGTCTCTCCATTAGTGCAATCCATCGCCGCATAAAATGCCTTCTGCGTGACTTTGCCACCCTTGCTTGAAAAGCTTCAGCCTGTGTCAGCCTAGCGTCTTGCTTGAACATGGCTAATCTCCAAGCACTCAGAAACTTCTTCAGCAGCTTTTCATCGCTCATCTCGAGCTCTTCCTCAAGTTGCTGCCCCAGTGCCTCGCATCGAATCATCTGGCTGAACCACGTCTCCATCACCCTTCTGCCAATGGCAAAGTCATACATTGCATCAGCCCCGGTTTTCATTTCACTGACGACCCTAGCGTTATTTCTCCATAGCGCCCAGTATCGCGAAAATAACTTCTTCTTTTCATTTTTTTCAAACGTCCTGTCGGCATAGCCGGCGTAGAATTCGATCTGAGACAAGCTTGAGCGCCACTTGTCAAAAGAAGTCTTCAGTCTCTCTTTTGCTTTTCTGTCGCAGTATGCATTGAATGCCTGCTCTCGCTTTTCCTCTTGTTTAATCCGCAGTGCAGCAACCCATTCGGTTGTGAACTTGATGGCCAACATTTTGCCATGCACTTTCTCAGCCCCGCGCTCTTTCAGCATCTGTTCCTTTAACCGGTCATGCCAAATGGCCAGAAAATGGAATGTCGTAGCATCCCTGTCAATATCACACGCCTTCTGCATGTCATTGCTTGTTTTTTGGAAGGACGCAGTCCACCGTTCAAGACAAGTCGCAACCACTCTGCGGTTCACAGAGTTGGAAACTTTGATGAACTCATGAAAGAAACTGTGCTTGTATGCATTGCACTGATCTTTCCAGCCGTAGAATATCGATACAGCAAATCGGAGAGTAGCATCACGCTGATACACACGGCTACGCAGCCCTAACGAGAAACTGTTGAAGCAGGTTGAAACCAAATCAAAGTCGCGCTCAGCAGAGAATTGTCTTTCTCGTGCTGCAAGCTGCCAAGACTTGAAAACTGGGGCCATAAGCGAGTAACCCCTGATATCGTCTGCAGTTCTGATTCGACGAGCCGTTTTGCGCCAGTTGACAAAAGCCCTGCGGACGCGCCTCCTATCGAATGTGGCCAGTTTCTCCCCGCGCTTGCGTAGTTGCATTGCCTTGAGCCAATATGAAAAGTGTGTGGACAGCTGCTGCTGATGATGAAACCTGTCTGCAAGCTTTTCTGCGTGGGAAACTTGTTGAGTCGAAGAGTTCCAGATCGACAGTACCTGCTGTTTCACGGAAGAATTAAGGGTCTCTTCAGTCACAATGAGATCTTCGAGTCGGTTTTGGGTGGCCTGTTGCCATACCATAAGAGCTGAGCTGGCAAGCCGCTGGCTGAAGGACTGGTCGGCTATCGACTCTTCTGTCGCAAATCGCCAGTCGGTGACGGATCGGGAGAGCAGATTGCCATGGTAGAATGCATCGGCGTAGTCTGGCATGCCCTCAGCAATGACTTGCTTGCGGGCTTTCCAAATCACCAAAAACTTTGTCAGCAACATTCTGCTAGCCTGCGCACGCATTACGGCATTGCGCCGCCTCCGGGCGATCCACAGCTCCAAAACGTTGTTTTCCATGCGCGTGCGATCAAAGGCAGCAGCGTCAGAAGCCGGCCCGGTTTTGGAAAGCTGCAGCTCTGTGACATAGGTCCAATGCACAAACACGGCTCCCTTGACCTTGTCTCTGTCCCTGCGCTCCACCGTCTGTTCGCGCAGCCTGACAAACACAAAGCTCTCATTCCAGCGATGGAGGAATTTTCGGGCGTACATGCGATTCACCCGGCGGTGGAACTCGGCCTCTAGCAGGTCAAACTCGCCGATTTCCTCCGAGTCCAGCACAGCGCCGTAAACCTCCTCGCGCTCGGCCAAGAGCTGGTCCAACCGGCTGTTCCACGTGATTCCAGAGTTCATTGACAATGTGGTCACCATGAGAACCAGCTCAGGGTGGATACTGTCAAATTCTGCTTCATTAGCATCGATGTTTTCCCGCAAAACCTCCTTGAGGATCTTGAGAACATCTTCCAGGGAAGAAGCCTTGGTGTTATCTGCCACCTGGACAGTCATGCGAAGGACCTCAAGAGCAAAATCATCCTGATCTACCGTGCTCGAGTCCATCTCGCTTGCGTCCGAGTCGTTCATGACGCGTTTGTGGGTGCACGTGATGAGAGAGGATTTGGTGGGGCTGGGAGGTGGGGCAGCGAAGCGCGAAGCAGCGCGAGGCGGCAGCGTGGGGCGACAGCCGAGCGCTGCTACGACTGGCTCACCCACAGTTCCCATTACAAATGAAATGCTTAGCTTGGATTTCTGAATTTTGATGATTTATCTATTTTATGCTAGCTCTCAGCTCAGCTCTTAGCAGTCTTGCTATTCTCTAGCCCCGCTTTCTGTCCAGCGACAGATTCACCTTGGAAAGGCCAATGACAACGGCAAATACAACCGTGAAAAAAAGCGTGATGGAAAGCGGCTTGGTGTACATGGCCGCTGGCGTCAGTTGGTAGGTAATGTACAGGTCCCCAACCCGGTGTACGTCAATGAGGTTTCTAAACCGCAGATTCACCGTCGGCCGTCCAATCGCATCCAGGTAAGAGAAGGTCTTGTTGTCGATGCGCTCGTAGGCCGGTGTGGGACGCAGCCTGATGTTTGTGGCACCTTCAGGGAGCACCACAGCCACGGCCACATCGTCGTACATTACGTCCAGGGGGCCCTCAATGATGGGCACCTTGATGACGTACTGCTCAGTGTCAACCTGTCTGCCCACCGACTCGAGAGGAACAGACCAGCCAATAGTAAAGTTGTAGTGCCAGCCACCAAACACAGGAAAGCGCGGTCTCAACTGCAAACGTCCCGTTGGCGCATGGTAGTGTGAAGTCGAAACGTTGCCCACCTGGTCCGTGTAGTACACGTCACGAGAGTCAGCGGGCAGCGCAATGTCAAGCTCACGAATAGCAGCCGTGGCCACCGACAAGGTGGTCTGTTTTCTCATGTACTCTGAGCGCGCAAAGGGCTTGGAGAGCTCGGTGCCGGCGTTGGTCGTGAAGTAGGTTTCGTCAAAAGACACCGAGTCGCCCCAGTGCGAGACCCAAATCTTTCTAAACAGGTTGTTTACCATCATAAGAGGCTTGGGAGATTCGTACTGCAGCTTGAAGGGACGGTACTCGAAGGCTTCGACGTCGGAATAGGGGCCATACTCGACAATGTTGCCCTTGTACTTCCAAGCGTCCTCGTTGTCCACTAGGAGCTCCTTCTCCTTGGCACCAAAAGTGATCAGTCGCAGAACCTGCTTCTCGGTGGGGTACGGAGAGAAAAGCACCCTCGAGTTCTCAATCGCCAGCAACTGAGGCTCAGTCTGAAGCGCGCGCTTCGGCAGCGGCGCCTTGAGACCAAAGGCCGCCACAGTAACGGAGAACTGGAACTCAGAGCCAGGAGAAATGAGGGGCAGCGAGATCTTGAAGAACTGGAGATCCTCAAACGGCTCAAACCCGTCCACAAGGTCGCCAAGCTCGGCCAAATCCGTCACCTCGTGGGTCGGGTAAACGTGCGTGGCAGCGTGCTGGTCCGAGCTGAAGTCACGGGCCTCGAAAACAGCAACCTTTCCTGCATTCAGCAGCGCATAGTAGTAGTCCGAAATGGGCTCGTCTCCATCATTGCGCACAACAATGTCAGTCTCCATCTTGGCGTAGGTGCCTGTCAGATCGTAGATGGTGACAGCATCCACGTTGACAAAACCGGCATTGACAAAGGAAAGAAGAAGGGCAGCTAGAGATAGCACCCGTAGGCGCAGCGCAAGCATTGCCATGGTGATTTTGGAGTCGTGTCGGAAAGCTGGTCGAGGCAGGCGGGCTGGTGAGCTGGTGAGTTGGCAGGAGGGTAACGGCTGCTAGTGACGATAGTCACTAGCGCGCAGGTGAGCCCCAGTGACTTTAGTGGGTAAACCAGTGGGTGTCCCACTAGAGCAGTGACTAGGACAGCAGTCAAGCCAAAACCAATCCTGCTGAATATTTATAGAGTTTACTTGTAAAAACTGTCTTTTTTTAGTGGTCCGGGCTGGCTTCGTAGCAGTATTCAATTCACATTGCAATCCAGTGAATAGGCCCTTTGGCTCACTGCGCTCCTGTTCACTCCAGATTCAATGACACGTGATGGAGTGAAGAGACAGAGAGAGCTGGAAACGAAAAAGATGAGGGAAAGGAGATAGAGACCAAAATGAGAGCATGGCATTCAATTTTGGGTTCACTTTGTTCGCAAACATATCCAATAAACCAATCTTTTCAATTCTACACGTTATGTACTGCCCATATACCCAGCCTAGGCATTATATAGACCGGACCAGTCCGAGGGAATTGAAAGCTGTAGGGGGTAGTTGAACTATAAAGAGTGCTCTACATAATGCGAGATTACTTTAATGCCCGTGGCTGCCCCAATACTTTCAGGAGTCTCGCGCCAACAATGACCTGAAGAAGCTTGGACACCTAAGCGACACTGAGCTAAAGATACGTCCAGGCGACTGGAGGGCAACATACAGTGCCAAACATACGTCCAAATAAATGACTCGATTCATTACTATAAATAAAGGTCCTACATCTACCAGGACTTGGCCTCCTGCTGAGATGGCAAAAGGTTGAATCTCTTCTTGAGTGTCACTCTCTGTCTTGAAAACTTGTCATCTGGAGAAAATCTGGCTGGGTGAGCAGACTTGGTGATCTCACCGCTCTCAGTGAACTTCTTGAGGGTGTAAATTCTCTTGCCGTCGGCACCAATAGTGTACATCAAATGCATGGTGAATGTGGTTTGTGGTTGGCGGGAGAGCTCAATGAATTTTTCACTCAACTAATTTTTTTTGGGTCTCGCACCTGTTACATAAAAATGTTAAATCCGCATAATATTAATAAGATTAAAAACATATAAATTAGGGTTGCAAATGCATCAGGACGGAAAATGCATCTGTAAGATCTGAGCAATAATAAGATCAGCTAAATGAGATGAGATGCCTACAGATTCTCGGTCAATTTGGCGACCTGCTCTGCATGGCTGCCAAAATCAAACTTGTGCTCCCGCAGCACGGACAAAAGCCCCAGTGCCTTATCCTTTGCAGTGATGGCATCAGACGACTCATCGTTGTTCTGAGCGATAGCCAGAATCTCCTCAAGAACTCTGGGCTCGCCCTTGAAGCTCTTGAGACCCGAATCATGCGGCTCGCTCAGGGCAACGCTGCGCACAACAGACACAGCGCGCTGCGTCAGCTTCCAGTTCTTCTTGCCAAACACCGACATGAGCTTGTCCCAGCCAGCCTCGGCAATAAATACATTGAGCGCAGGCTCACAGTGGTAGACTGCCGTCGACAGGGCAAACAGCGCCTTTGCCGAAACAGCCGTAGAAGGGTCGTTCACAGCCAAGTCAAGCAACTTGGCAACAGATCCGGCCTTGGCAGCGAGGTGCTCCTGAGCCTTGAGGTTATTTTGCACAGCCGTTCCGGCAACCCAGGCCGCCATGGATCTGATTTCGGCCTCCACGTCCTCAAGCAGTTTGAGCAGATGCGGCCACAGGCCCATGTTTTCCATGTTGTTGGCATTGTCAAGCGACTCAATGAGCATCTGAAGGTTGTCCAGAGCGGTCACACGGGCCTCCACATCCGCTGATTGGTTGACTGCGACTGCCATTGCTTCATTCATAAGTTGCGCTTCGTCGGGGCCGCCTAGCAGCTCGGCCAGAGCCTTCGGGTCCAGCTCGGTGCGTTTGCCGTCAGCACTGCCCTGGTGGCCCTCTGAGTTCTCCACGCTCCATTTTAGTAGTTTCTCCATCGTGTTTATAAAATCCGATTTTTTTGCGCCTTGTCTGAAATTTATATGAAATTTATATTTTCCAGTGGGTACCTTCCAGAAGCTACGGGAGGGTTCCAGTGGGTTGGGGTGTTCGGAAGGATCAGAGGAGCAGGAAACGAAGCAGAAGCAGTTGAGAAGGAGATAGCTGATGCCAATGAGCTCGATTTTGTTCCTGTTCATGTTTGAGCAGAGGTTTTGTCTTTTGCCGGTGTAGTGCCGACCCCCCCCCCCCCCCCCCCCCCCCCCCCCCCCCCCCCCCCCACCCCACCCCCCCACCGACCACCCGTAAAGGAGTACGGAAGCATTGAAAAATGCGCGAGAACTACCACACCCAGTATTTAGAAAACATTTAATCATTGATATTCTTTTGCTTTTTTATTTCTTCCATTATTTCTTCCTCTCTTCTTTCCTTTTCACTTTTATTCCTATTTTTTTCC